>PVIC010045004.1:0-14778 GCA_004025085.1 Thryonomys swinderianus
CTAAGTGCTGTGAGACCCAAGCTCGAGTCCTCCTCCGGGGCCAGAAGTCCACATGTGCTGCACATGACGAGAGTTAACTAAACAGTGTCCTCTTTACCCTCATCAGTGCTGTCACCCTGGCTGTGACCCAGAACATCACACAGGACAGCCGGAGCGTGCCCCGCCCACCGCACGGTGCGAAGGTGTGAGCGGGCTGGTTCGGCCACCCGTCCGTCCCGGGGATGCACGCTCACCGCGCTGCAGTGCTGGGCCAAAAGACACCCGGAAGCCCCGCCTTCACTTAGTCTTCTTTTTCCCTCCCAGCTCAGGATACTTTCGCCCAATCATTCCTCCAATAATCCAAGCTCCTCGCAAGCTGTTTCCAAATATTGAAACACATTATGGCAGGCCACCAGCTCCATCTTATAATCAAATAGATGAATCATGAGGCAATTTCCTTCAGATTTTTTAATAGGATTTCTACTCCTACCTCATTGCCTTGCCTGGCCTGATGTTTATAGAGAAAGAAATTACTACTTTCAAGTATATCTGATTGTGTTTTTTAGTCAAATGAAGGCTGACTGACTGCGTGAGTTGCCGGCCTGATCATCCTAGGCCCATTGTCTGCTGTTCACACACGTGCCCTGCCCTGGAGTCTGCAGGTGCTCCGTTCCCCAGCGGGGGGCCCCCCCCACCAACATGCACACAGAGGGACAGAGACCATGAGTTTATTTCAAAACAGCTGCCATGTCTACTGTGATTGTTTTCTAGATGTCAGCCAGACTGGCTTAAACGCATATGTTTATATCTGTGTATTACACACAAACATATTTTTATAGGTATGTATATGTATACTATATCATACATATACATATATGTGTTCATGTGGGCTTTCCACTCCAAGCCAAATATTCTCAGATATAAGACATACCACCATCATATGTGTGTGTGTATGTGTGTAAAATTGCAAATGCCTTTCACGAGAGTACCCACCAGAACTTTCAAATTATCCATGACTTGGATAATTGGAGAGGTTGTACTTCCTCAAACAACTGCACTGGGGCTTTGGATGAAGTAGCAGGAACACTTTAGTCCTCCTGCATCTCGATATTTCCTAAAACCTGATGGGAAGGGGATAGTGTCTCTACTTTAAGTTGGCAGATTAAAACACTTTGGTATGGGCCGGAGATTTAGCTCAGTGGTTTCAGCGCCTATGTCCCAAGCACAAGGTCCTGAGTTTGATCCCCAGTAACCACATACAATGCTGGGCGTGGTGACTCATGCCCGCCAGCCATCAATACTATTTACCACAGTGCCGGGCATGGTGGCTCACACCTGTAATCCCAACACTTGGGAGGCAGACAGGAGGATTGCTGAGTTTGATGCTTGTCTGGGCCACATAGTGAGCTGAGGGCCAGCCTGAACTACAAAGTGAGACCCTGTCTCAAAAACAAAAAAAACCACTTTGGTATGATAGAATATGCAAGGACATTTTGTTTTCACTTATCTGACCACAGTCCCAGCAAACCTAAGTGACAGTGGCTTGTCTTGGGTATCAGAAAGGACATACACTTTGTGAATACTCAGTGTGTTTGGTAGAGTCTGAAATAATCAAGGCCACTGACAGCAGCCCTAGCTCTGGGACATAGAGACTGACAGTGGAATGAGAGTCTGGTAGATGCGTGAAGTTATCTAACTGAAGCATTCCACTTTTCCTACAACTTTGAACCCTCTTCCTAACTCTATTCTGTTCAGCACACACGCACACATACACACTCACACACACAGAATCACCTGTGTATTCTTGGGCTGAAAACCCCAGTCCTTAGTTCGCGTACATATTCCCCGATTTTGTGACAAGAAAAACAGGTGCCCAGGATTTACTTCCTCATTTCTCTGGGATATAGAATGAAGAACCGAGGGTCTCCTGCTACTCAGTGGCTATTTTCCGGGCAGTTACCCTCGGCCTGACGTACAAACCCATCCCCTTACTCCTGTGAAACCTAGTACCCAGAGCCTTCGCTAGCACACCTCTCCCCGGCTTCCTTTCCCTCACACGCTCTGCCATTTTGCCCTCTGATCTGGCCTCAGGGGGCATCGGGCCTCCCTGCTTTGGGAGTACTGCTCACATAAAACCTTTACCATGCAGGGCCGGAGATTTAGCTCAGTGGTTCCAGCTCCTGCCTCGCAAGCGCAAGGTCCTGAGTTCAATCCCTGGTAACTACATAGAATGCTGGGCGTGGAGACTCACGTCCACCAGCCATCAATACCACATACCTCAGTGCCGGGCGTGGTGGCTCATGCCTGTCATCCCAGCACTCGGGAGGCAGAGACAGGAGGACTGCTGAGTTCGAGGCTTTCCTGGGCTACATAGTGAGCTCAGGGCGAGCCTGAACTACAGAGCGGCGGAGGTGCCTCCTCATGGCTCTCCCTCCCGCTCCAGCCGCTCGGCCAGCCTGAGCACTGCCCTGAGCAGCCCCGTTCGGTCACTCACTCCGTTTGGAAATACCGTAGCCTGGAGTCCGGTATCTCCTGCAATTTCCCGTCACTCGCCTTTCATTTTACTCACTCTCCACCTCTTAGGCCGTAAGCTCACGAGCTAAGCGCTTCACACTGAGGCCTCACAAGGTTCCTACAGGATGGACACTCTTCTTCTTCTTCAAATGAAGGAACTGAGGCTTTTCCGAGCTAAGTTAACTGGTTCAAAATACCTCTTATTTTCCTCATTGCTGGGGCAAAATAGCCATCACCTGGAATTTAAAGGCGGAAAGGTTTACAGGACGCTAAATTACAATCAGCCTGACAACGTGGGCTAGTTAGGTTAACAGAAGGTTCACCTGCCTCTCCTTATCTACAGCGTGTATCCAGGTAAACACCTAGAGCTCAGCTGTACTCATTCCCAACCAACGTGAGTCTCATCCGGGCTCGGAACTGCTTGAGTTTGTAAGTCAAGGGCCCACTGTACCTACAAACTGCCTCACAGTGTGCAGAAGTTTTGGTCCGTAGTCAGCTGCCCCCAGGCAGGCAGAGAGGCACAGAAGAAGAGACACAGCTCACGGCATGGCACCGGGAAGGAGAGGGGGGACAAACCTCCCGGCCATGAGCACAGAGACCCCCCTCTACCAGTCCTGCTCCTAACAGCAAGTCCGCTATAAACTCATCCACTGATCGTCACACCGCCTGCCCCAGTCACCTCCCGGAAGTCCCTCTGAGCACACGAGGCTTTGGGGGACGTCCCGACAGAAATCATGACAGTGTCTCAGCGTGTTTTCCTTTCTAGGGCTGCTGAGGTTAACGTCGACTTGGTGACTTAAAACAACAAACCTGATCGATCCCCTTGCAGTTCTGGAGCTTGAAACCCACGCTTGGGGTGTCTGCAGGACCCGCTCCCCTGAAGTCTTCTTTAGGGGTGACTGCTTCCTTGGCTCCCCAGCTCTGGTGGTCACAGACCCTGCTGGGCTTCGAACTCCATCCCTCCAGTCTCCACGCAGCCTCTGTGGACAAACTATCCAACGCCACACTGAAAGGAGCAGGCTGTCTTTGGCTCTGGGCTTCAGACAGTTCAGTCCATGTTCATCAGGCTCAAGGCAGACACATCATGGCAAAGCAAGCTGGCCCACCTCATGGTGGCGGGAGGCGGAGCACAGGAAGGTGCCCGGGAGACCCCCCCCAAAGGCTGCCCGCGCTGGCCCACCTCACCTGGGCCCCTCCCGTGGCACCTTCTTCCCAGGACTCCACTGGATTAACCCAGGAATGAGACACAATCGCTCTCCAGGTGTCTCCTGTTACTGTCAACTGGACAGCGAAGCCCAACAGTCTCAGGCCCTGTTTCCCCCACTTGAGTCACACTTTGAGGTTCAGGTGGGCATGAACACGGAGGGAACGATATTCAACCCCTTGCACTCGGAGACGAGGCTTCTCGGCGTCCAAGCGCCATCTAACCAGGTGCGTCCGTCGACGCCAGCAGGAAAGCTCCTGAGCACCGCGCACAGCGCCCACCCCTAAAGCCCGTCTCCGTCTTCCCTGTGCTGTTTTCTTGCTGGGGCCCAGTCTCGCCCTGTTTCTTCTCTTCTCCCGACTCGACTTGTGGAAACTCTTGAGCAGTCTTCAGAACGAAGCCCAGTGCCCTCCCTCGGGCACCGGCCAGGCGCGGACGCCTCGCCCCGTCCCTGCTTCTCCTCTCGCACGGCTCTTGGCGTCTCAGCGTCACAGTCCGGGCTCTGGCGCCGCTGCCTTCATTCCCCACCTCTCCCCATCGCCGGGAGCTGGGTTAAGCAAAGGCGAGCTGCCCCCCCCCCCCGACCCCGTTCTCCACAGCGCCCTGCCTAACCCTGCCTCCTCCCCGGCATCAGTTCATATATCAGCAAGCAAAAATGTAGAATGCTTAAAAACCAACCTTTCTCCCATGTTCCCACCTCCCAAAACTGGAGTATTTTATTCTTATTTTTTGGGCGGTCTCACTATGTAGTTGGCTTTGAGTTCAAGGGGATCCTCCTGCCTCAGCCTCCCAAGTGCTGGGAGTATAGGGGTGTGACAACATATCCAACTCCAAAAAAATAGAATTTTTAAAAAACTCAATTTACCTTCCCACATGTAACCATTTTAATTTTCCCCTTTATTTGACTTTGATCTCATGAAGACTAACCCATCCCTTCCAAGTATACTTCCAGAATGACAAGTTTCATTCATTTAAGTGCAAATGGATACACCCTGAGGACACACTAATAAGTGAAATAAATAGATCACAGATATGTAAATACTGTATCTTTCCTCTGGTATGAGAACCCATAGATGTAAATGAGTTCTAGAATGCATGATAGATTTTGTAAAATAGGAAATATTCAAAGGGACTGTGGTGGGGGAACATAATGAGGGGAAAGAATAAATATGATTTGGAAAAAAAAGAGCATGTTTATAAGGGGTGGGGGTTGTGGGTGGGTTAGGGATATGGGTAAAAATGAGAATGAACTTCTGTCATATACTGGTACAAATTCCCCAGTGCTGAGTGTGATTGTGAGCTATATATAAAATGTACCAATAAAGAATTCAATTTAAAAAAAGTGTTTTCCTCCTAGCTCCAGTGCCACCTTCTTTGGCTTTGGAAGACAAATCTACTGCTCTCGCGGTGTCTGAGGACAAGGGCGACGTTGTGGTCACCGTTAGATCCTAACACCCCACTCGTGGGCAGAAGCACGAGGGTGTGAGGTGCAGAGACCGCGGCAGAGCAGCGGGGTCTCACGCCCCCCCAGCCCCAGAGACAGGCACCACTGCTGCCCCACCTTACAGATGGAAGCTGAGGCTGGGACAGAGCACATTCTTCACTCATGGTCATGCCAGGTCCTGTGCCCGAGGCCCCTCGGAGTCAGTGCTCCTGCCTGTCCCGCGCGGTCAGCCCGGAACCCAGGTGAGACAGGCCTGAGCAGGGCCCGTCCCAGAGGTGCAGAGTCTGCGGGCCAGGGCTGGTGAGGCTAAAAGACCAGCAGGGAAAGTGGTCAGGACAGACAATGGTGCACATGTGTCTGTGGAGTGTGTATGTACGTGAAGTGTGTGTGCTGTGTGTGTGTGTGCCCCGTGTGGGCAACACATGGGAGGCCAAGGGCTACATTCCGAAGAACACTTTGGAAACTAGAACACGCAGTGAGCAGGGGTCACACAATAAGTCCATTCTCAGCCCCACTCTTAACATCTGAGCCAACGTCACAAAGCCGCCACTGCCCTGTGCGACTTCACTGTGAAATGAGATTCTGTTGCCTCCTACAGGCCCTGGGACAATCCGTGAAATTCAAGAAGAAGCACTTCTGAAAGTCTCCATAAGTACAGGGTCTGCACTGCAGAGTACAGGAGTGAAAAGGAAAAGCAGTGGTCACTCATGAGAACGAGTTTTCAACTGAAGTGGGGGGAAGCAGACATATAAAGCTAGCCCCATCTTATGCAGAAGGACAGTTGCACAACACTGAAAAATGAAAACTAACTCATCTCGGGCTCTGTATTGCACAGCGGACTAAGCGATGTTCATTTCACAAGAACATTATCAGGTCGGTATTATTAGCAAGCCCATTTTGCAGATGGAGAGACTGAGGCTAGAAACATTTTATCTTTCCCTCAGACACGCATCCACGTTAAATGACACAGGCACGTTTCACCCTAGGCCCATCTAAACCTGAATACTTACTCCTATTCCTTCCTTGTAGTATTTCCTTGAGCCATCCGAAATGCAAAGTGGACAGAGATGGAACTTTTGCCCTCAACTTGGAAAAGAAATGACAAAAAAAAGATCACTTTCAAAACTGTGTCACTTTAGACAATGTGCAAAGTCCCACAGTCATTTCTCTTGGTGTATATCTGGCCATCAACTCAGAGCAAGAGAGAGAGAGAGAGAGAGACAGGGATGTGGAAGTGAGAGAAGTCCACACAGGGACAAGAGACTCACAGCCGACACCAGGGAGCCGTCGGAGACGCGGCCGCCCCTGCCCTCAGGTCTCGCTGGTGTCAGAGAGGACCACGTGGAGAACTCTGCCCAGCTACATCGCAGACCGAAGACCACGCTTCTCCCCCCTCCCTAGTCATTTCCAACTTCTCTAAAGCTGTAACCGAGCCAAGACTGTGAGCTCTCAGGACACACAGTGGGGCCCATCTGCTCAGGCAGGAATTTGCCAACCCAGAGCAGAAGGTCAACTTGGCTCTGACTACAGCACAGCGTTTAGATGACCCCAGATCCCTCCCGACGGAATGAGCCAAAAATATCTGCATTACTGTGAATCATGACTCCAAAGGAGAAATGTCAGGAATCCACTGTATGAAAGATCATGACTGCGCTGCTGCTAATGAAAGGATGAATAACGTAACAGGTCTGTCTCTTCGGAATATGATTGTTCTAAATGCTATATATAAAAATAATCATAACCATCTTGTTCAGGGAGGAAGACAGAATGCCTTTGTTTTCAAAGATTTTATTTCTTTTATTATAAGACATATAGGTAAAAACTTGTATATTTTGAAAAAGATAGAAAATGGTAATAAAATGGACATTTTCCTTATTAAGAAATATGTTCATAAATATGCTTTATCAAATGTTAAAATGAGTATTTTGCAAATAATAAATAGAGCAGAGCTGCGACATACAAGGGTCAACTCAAAATACTGGAAGATTTTTATGTTATATGTTTTATAAAAATTCAGACCTTAAAAATTGGGCATTTTGCACTTCAGGTTATGAATAATTCATTAAAATATTTTTTACGATGGCTCCATGATTTCAAAAATAACAAAACATAAAAAGTGGTCTGACAAAGTAGAATTTGACGAAAATAATATTCCCCAAATAAAAAAGTATTAGACATCTAAGCAGTTTTTAGACCTAGAAGGGTCACGTAGAGCAGTTCCCAATCCTACCAGTCCCTGTGAAGGCAGAACAAACCTTGTCAGCTAAGCTTCAGTTCCCAGCTCGGCCCCTCGTTTCCTTCCACAGTCTCGCGGACGGAGCAGTAGCAGCGTGAGCACAGTGAGGCGAGTCCTGCGGCGCCAGCTCCGGAGACGGTCGCCGAGAGCTCTCCTCTGGGGAGGCCCTGGGACAGCGTCCCTGCCTCCGCCTGCGACCCGGAGGCCTCAAGCGCACGAAGAAGAGCGCTGGCTGACAGCTCAGTGACGAAGTTCCTCTTCCAGGCCTTCTTCCCTAGCTCCAGTTCCCCGCTGCGCACAGGACAGAGAAAACTCCTGCGCACGCCCAGCCGTCTGGTGACGGGCCTTCGGTGTCCAGAAGCAAGAGCAGCTTTGCCTATAAACACATACTGGCGTAGGAGCAGCTTTCATTCCCACGCATCTGGCTGCGCGCGAGGCCACCGTGTCGGTCCTTGGCTGCCGTGGGGGCAGCTACATCTAGCCACACTCAGACATCCAATCTAATATAGATTACTGGTCCCGCCGGCCTCCGGCGACGCCCGTCAGAGGCCACCGCGGCGGTCTGGCTGCCTAGAGCACGGAGAGGTCGTGGCAGGATTTGGACTTCAGCTTGAAGGCCATGCTCTTGTTGTTTTTGGCCACGATCTTGCCCCAGAAGCGCCGGGCCTTCCTGGGGATGCTCTCCCTCCGCTTCTGGTAGGCCAGCCGCCGCTCGTTCTTCTCCCTGCTGTCCCGACGGAGGCGGACCTGCCGCACGATGCCCTCGAACAGCTCCTTCACGTTGTGCTGCACGGCCGCCGAGGTCTCGATGAACTTGCAGTCAAACACCACGGCGCACGCTCGCCCTTCTGCGGAGAAGGGGACGGGGAGTCAGAGGGCACCAACGCGTCTCGGGCGGGCTGCGGCTGAAAACCGCTCGGCGGGACATGCCTCGGAAGGCGGCCATGAGGACACACGCCCTGCCGGGGCTCGAGGCCCACAGGGGGAGCCCTGGAGCGGGAAAGAGGGACTCGGGGTCTGGCCCGCCGTAACCCTGTGTGAGGGGCCAGGTCTGCCAACGCGGTGGCACTCACTCAGACGCCAAAACCATCCCCTTACTTTCATGGATTACAGGCTTACTGTGGCCAAGAAGTAGGCCAAGTTCTTAATTTCAATATCCGTAACAATCTTGGAAAATAAAATATGACCCCCCCCTTCAAATAGATGAGGAAAATGGGGGTAGGGGTTTTCTTAAAAAACTTGAAAGTCCACACAGCGAGCCCATAGGTGATGATGAATCCACACCTGTTTAATTCTCAAGCCAGATTCTTCCTACTGACTCAGTTTCCTCAATAAGAAATTAGAATTCTACTACTCAGTCTTCTTCCCTTTAAAGCAGAAGGCGGCTATGCTAAGCTATTTTGAGAAAAATGGGATTTTACAAAGACAGTTATATTATTCAAGTTTTTCTGGGAAAGTCTTAATTTCAAATATTTTTTTGCATTCAAAATGTGACTGCTACAGATCGTCATAGCCAACAGTAAGACATTCCCAATGAGAACACTGTCTTGACTAGGTCTGCTCTCTCCTGAGCAGGCCTGGCAGGGCTGTATATTATTTTTATGACTGTGCCAGGGACACTATCTATATCAGGCCAATAAAACCCCATGGGCCCTAAGATCACTTGGGTGCCCACTCAGCAAACAGGAATTAACCTTGAGCAGGTATGAAAAAGTTTAAGTGACACGGCGCGACTGGTGCCTGGACTGAAATTCAGGAGGCAAGGGATGGTCAGGGCTGGCGAGCACAGTGTCCCCAGGGTCGGAGGGACCGGGAGTAGCTGGACTCGAATTCTTTTGCTCAGTGAAGCTCTTCCCACGCTCCTCTGAATCACAGGTCCCCATCTGTACCCAAAGATGCTGCCCTCCTTGCCTCAACACTTGAGAGCTTCTCGGAGAATGAAAAGACAAGGAAAAGCCCGGGCAGGGTCACTAAATCCCTGCGTGAGATCTCTTTTCTAAAGGAATTCTAGGGAGGCCCGTGGGAGTGAGGAGGGAGGAATTCCACAGAGGCCAGATGGACAGGGCGGTGCAGCCAGCAGGAGCCTGGGGAGCCCCACACCCAGGTTCCAACCTCAAGGAGGAGGAAGGGGACGCTTTTGTGTGAAGCCCAGCGCACGTGACCCTGGGTGGTTCCCCCGGGGTGGCACCAACCGCCTTACCTGATACAGACACTTCCCGGCACCGCACCAGGTCGCTTTTGTTGCCAACCAAAATTATGGGAATGTCCTCTGCCTGCCGGGCCCTGCGGAGCTGGATCCGCAGCTCGGACGCCTTCTCGAAGCTGGCCCGGTCCGTGATGGAGTAGACGATCAGGTAGGCGTCGCCCACCTGCATGCAGTGCTCCTGGAGCCACTCACTCTCGCCCTGCACAGAGGAGAGAGCTCGTGAGCGCGGGCGGCCTGCGGGGCGGACGGACAGAGGACAGCGCCACCTTCGATGCCCACGACGCGTGCTTCTCATGCCCGCCGCGCGGCTGGGGGCTGAAGACTGTGGCCTGCGTTGTATTTATGCCCAATTTTCTCTACAGCTTCAGTTGAAAAACTATGCAACTACTCAGCCAAACAGCATTTCTATCTAAGCTACCCAAAAATGGGCCTCTTCTGACTTTCCAAACACCTCCTTTGCCCCTCCCAAGGGACGAAACTGAGGCTCTGCGTCAACAGCAGGCCTGGCGTACATGCTCAGACGCCCAAAACCTTTAAAAAGCAAATGTCGGAGATGAGTGTTGAGAATGTCAGCTTCTATAGGATGGTTCTACGTGGTTGAAAGTACTATTTGTGCTTGTTTGAACATTTCCTAAGACAAACACACTTTTTGTGTTTCTTTAATGGAACGAAGGGCAGATCACTGCGGCTGGCCCACTGCTCAGAGCTCATGTGTGAACGGCTCGCTCCTCACAACAGTCTTGTCTGTCAGAAGTCAATGCTTTTAACCAAGGAAATGAGCCCATCTCATCCGCAGCAGCCTCCGTGTACAGGGCAAGGTCCCCTCGCTCCCGCCTGTTGAACTGCGAGCTCTAAAAACCCACACTCGGGGCTCCAGGCTCTGCTCACCTTATTCTCCCACATGTCCAGGAGGATGATCGTGGCGCTCTCCCCATCGACTACCAGGGTGCGCTCATACGTATCTTCTAGAAAGAAACAACACTGATACTGGCATCAGGAGAACATGCAAACTTTGCCACAAGACAGTCACAGAGAAAGTTATGCTAGAAAATAAACGTATTCAATATGCAACTAAGTACATGAATACAGAAATATTTGCAAAGATAAATGACTAATCTTGTCCTCTTCATCGGCATATTCTGTAGATCCCTCCAGTTCTTACTAAGATCTCAAACTGCTTGAGTTAAAAGGCATTTGTTTTCAGCATCCTTGGGCTTTTATGTAGAAAACCACTGATGAGGATAAAATCGCATCAGAGCCTTTGACTCATTCAGTAGATGGGACCGTACGCAGCGCAGCTGAGAGCCCATTCCCAGTGGCTCTGTGTGGGGATCCACTGAGCCCCTCCGTGGCTGGTTCCTGGACTCTCTCTGGCACCTCGGGGAGCTCTGAGCTTGGAGCCCTTGTCTCCTCCTTGGGGTAGTACAGGGAAAACACCTTGTGGCTACCCCTATTCTGGCCGCGCTTTTCTTCCTTTAAAATAAATACGAACAACTCCCTGGACCAAAAGGGCTTGTGTTTCCATCACGAGTGGCATGGAAGTGCTGCCCCCGCTCTCCGGGCAATGGAGACTCTCCTCCGGCCTGTGAGCCCAGATGATCGGCGGCGAAGCGTGAGCACAGGGCAAGGGGCCCTCGCAGGGGCAGCTGGGGAATATCCGTCAGAGGTGGCAGGGTAGGGCATCGTGGGATTTCTACAAGCGGGATTCCCATCAAGCCTGCGCAATAGAGCCCTCTCCCACTCTGCTTCATAGTGAGGTTTCCCGTTTTGAATTTCATTGTCTAAAAGTAATGACTTTCCCAAAGATTAATCATTTTTCTTGTTGGTCCATTTGCCTAGAATCTCTTCCCTCAGATTCCTGCAAGGATTGTTCCCTCTCTGCTCTCTGGCAAAGGTGGCTCCCGACCAGTGATTCAAAACTACAATACCTTGGGCTGGAGATTTAGTTTAGTGGTCCTGGCACCTGCCTAGCAAGTGTAAGGTCCCTGGTTCGATCCCCAGTAACCACCTACAACAATACCAGGTGTGGTGACTCGTGCCCACCAGCAATCAGCACCACATACCACAATACTGGACCTGTGGCTCAGGCCTGTAACTCCAGCACCTGGGAGGCAGAGGCAGGAGGTTTGGTGAGTTCGAGGCTTGCCTGGGCTACATAATGAGCTCAGGGCCAGCCTGAACTACAAAGTGAGCTCTGTGTCAAAAACAAAAACAAAAACAAAAAAACCTACAACACCTTGCCCTCTCTGACAATTCCTTACCCTTTGTCCTATGTTTCTTTGTCCTTACTGTCATTAACATGCAACACATGAGACTTATTATTTTATCATTTATTTCTTCTGCTCCCCAAAATGTTACAGCAGAGATTTGTATTTGTGCTATATACTGTGGTTCCTAGCACTCAGGGCAGTGCCTGGGACAGTTCAGGTGCACAATAAAAATGTGCCACTGAATGAATGAATGAATGAATGAGATAAACACAGCATGTGGCTGGCTGTGACCACAACAAACATGACTCAGAATCTGGCTCCATCCCTTATCAATTATGTGGGGCCTGACCACTTATATCAGCCCCCAGACACTCAGCTTTCTCCATCTGTGAGACGGGACTGATAGCAGCATCCACCCCTCAGGGCTGTGTGACAGTCACACAGAAACTTCCTAAGTGGTGGCTGCCGCCATCACCTGCTCAGATGAGAAGCTGCCTTTGCCCACGCAGCACTCCTGCTCCAGGTAAGTCTC
Organism: Thryonomys swinderianus; assembly: GCA_004025085.1. Classification (NCBI taxonomy): domain Eukaryota; kingdom Metazoa; phylum Chordata; class Mammalia; order Rodentia; family Thryonomyidae; genus Thryonomys; species Thryonomys swinderianus. The sequence goes on from PVIC010045004.1 coordinate 12,326, forward strand.
GATGGCGGGGTGCTGTGGGAGGGACCCAGAGCCAGGGCAGAGGGGCTTCCTGACCCTAAGAGGTTGGCGGAAACAGTGCTCCTGCCTTAATGTTTCCTCGCCTAGAAAATGAAACCAGGAGAGGAAAAGGAAGAAAACACGGACAAAGGAGAAGAAAGTTCACCACCTCCCACGTGCCCTTCTGCTCATCGGAGAAAGCTGCTTCCTGTGGGGGCTGCCTCATCGCTCCTGCTCGTGAGCCTCGGGCCCCACACAGAGGAGGAACGCGGTTGCAGGGGATCGTCCCGGAAGCGGGGCCTGGCTCTGCGCGGCTTACACGGCTGAGCCAGGTCAAGGCCAGCTTTCACGGCCTTTGCTATCACAGAGTTTCCACGTTCCCACTAAAACCCCTCCCTGTACCCAGGAGACTCAGGAGAGTGCTCCCTCTGCCTCGGCCACACTCATCACCCAAAAACGAGGGCAGGTGCGTGTGTAAAAGACCCATCGTCCACATGGCAACACACTGTTCCAGCAGCGAAGGGGCAGAGCAAACCCCACTGCCTCTTTGTATGCCGGCGATAAGAAAAGTCTGGAGGAGAAGTGAGCCAAGGATGACCGCTGTGAAAGGAGAAACAAGATGCTTTGCCATTCTGGAAGTTTCCTGGGAGGATCGTTCTATCTGGCCTTACATCTGCGTGAGAGCCACTGTGCTGGAGAGACAGGGGCCAGAAAAATACATCCCCTCTGCACCCTGTTTGTTTCCCCCTCCCAAGCGGGCCCTGGTTTGTGTTGCCTCTGGCTGTGGCCCCAAGGACTCTCCCAGCTCACAATGCATCCAGCTGGGTGACCTCCCGCTAACCAGGTGCTTGTAACCAAAGCTCAAGGTTTCCCTGCCTCGGTGGTCCTTGCTCCTATTTTAGTCTTTCCAAGTGTTAATCGGGTGGGGGCAGGGGAATCAAGGAACTCAGACCCTGAGAGGGCGTTCTGAAATTTGCTCAGAGTTAGAGAAAGGGGCCAGGTCTCTCAGCCTGCCACGCTTCTCAGCCACTAGGGCCTGGGGTGTCCTCATGGGGAGGAAGCCCCGGTGCCCACGTGTGCACTGCACTGTGACAGGGCCAAGGGGCTCTCTGGGGAGCTGCGGTTAGCAGCCCTCTTCCCTGGGCCAGAGCATCCTGGTCCGTCCTGCCTCCTCTGATCCCCCGACAAAAACTCCTCCCTTGATCAGACATACAGCTGGCTCTGACAACCGTCTCCAGCCCTCAGCCTTCACCTTGAGACACATGTCTGCCCTTGCACGTGGCTCAGGGAACCCTGCCAGAATCCTGCAGTCAGTTCAGTGAAAATCCCGCACTCCTACCAGTAATACCTGGTCACATTCCTCACCTCCCACCTTTGCCCAACTTCAGCGAGACTCCTGTTGCTGGTTTAGCTAGAGTCCCCCTAACCTTGCTGTCCCTTCTTAGTAATTTTCCACCCACAGATCTTCCCAACCTGCTCCTTGGCTGTAAATCACCGCTTGTTCTCATTGTATCTGGAGCTGAGCCCAATGCCTCTCTTCTATTGCAACAGCTCTGATGCTCACTGCATTCACCCTCAGTAGTCTTCCCACCTAGACTTTCTCCTTCACACCCCCGTGTTCAAAGGCCTCTTGCGCCCAAACCTGGCTCATGTGCTGGGCGGGACCCACGCAGGCGCCTCACGCTGGGAATGGCTCCTGCAGTGCCCACAATGCTCTGAGGCTCCAGCACCCCACACCCACGTCCTGCACCTGGTTTCAGCTTTCAGGCCCAGGGTGTCCCAGAGAGACACCTGCTCCAAGACACTGCCCTCTCCAGATGCGGCTCAGGGCTCCTCTGAACTTCTAAAAGGCCCCAGATAAGAGCAGTGGGGCGTCAAGGGGGATGGAGACAGGACAGGGCCGAGGGTTCTACCACCACGGGTCCAGCAGCTTGGCACGTGAAAAGGACACAGTGCCTCCCCAGTGGGCGGTAGCCAGCGCTTACTCTGCAGCTCCTATGTGCCAGCACTGTGCTACATACATGCTTAATGTTCCTCCTTTCAGCCTGCTAACATATATGAAGATCATCCTAACTGCATTAATGAGGACCCCTGGGGGTTAAGCACTCGGCCAAGGTGCCCAGCTACATCTTGGTCCAGCAGTTCTCAGTGCACCCAGCAGACTCCAAGTACAGTCTTGTCCATACTTCCCTGAGTGAGTGTAGACCCTTCTCCCCTAGCTCAGGGCTCCGGAGTCCTGCTGGTCCATAGGGTCCAGCTCAGACACTACCCCTTCCATGAGGCCTTCTCTGATTTCTACACCCAGAACTCTTTTCTCCTCTGACTTCTATTTTTTTCACAGTACTTTGTCCTTGTGACTCATTCAAAACACTCATCACAATCCCATTTGATTTACAGCCAGTGTCTAACCTCCACCATGCACTGTGCGCCCCTACAGACTGGGCCCCACAGCTGCA
>PVIC010045005.1:0-14817 GCA_004025085.1 Thryonomys swinderianus
GGGGCTGCCTGGGAGCGGCGGGCAGGGACCCGTCGGGGTGCAGAGCAGCTTTTACAGCAGCCGTAGCGGCTCCACCTCGGGGGGCTCTGAGCGTGTGCTCCCCCAGGGTGCCCCTTCCTCCTCCTCCAGGGGTGTCAGGGTTCAAAAACTCATCTGGAACTGCAAACTCGGTCCCGCGCAGCTGCCAGCCTCGGCCGGCGCCCTCCCTGGAGGCTGAGCCCCGGAATGCCCGGGGGAGCCATGCGCCCTCCCGGCCCCTCTTTGAGGGAAAAAGACATGTGTGGCCATGTGTGGGAAAATGCCATGCGCTTTGTGGTGGTCAGGACGACGAGTTTATGTTGAAAGCGTTCTGCTCTGGATAAAAGTAAATAAAACAGAACCTTGTTCCATAGAATTAACATCAATATTTATTTTTCTCATGGCTGGCATGTGGGACACCCCGCCGTCTCTCCCTGCTGCTCACGGAAAAGGCCCCCGTCACGGAATGCGTGTCCTGCCGGGCCTCTGCACACTCGCTCTGCCACTCGGGCACCTTCCGAGTCGGGTGTTTGCGACACCCTCTGCCACTGCTCAGAGGTTCAGGGAGCCTGGGGGACCCTGGAGTCTGCTTCACAGAGTCGGTTTCTGGTGGGAGCCTCCTGTCTGCTTGTTTGGGTCAAGCTGACGTGAGCTGCTCGGCCAGAGAGAGCCCTGGCGCGGAGGAGGCAGGAGCGACGGTACAGACAGGAGCTCGGGCCCCTGGGCCCGTACGGGCGCACCTGGTGTCTGCTGTCATTTCTCTTGTCCACACCCCAGGAGGCAGGTGGCTCTGTCACCCCCCATGACCTTCCAGGGTTTTTGTCTTTACCGTCTCTCCTCCACCACCCCAGCCTTGACCCCTGGGCTCCCGCCGCATTCACCAGCCTTCCAGTCTCTGAAGCAGGTGCCAGCTAACTTTTCTTGTGCAGGGTCAGATGTTCTAAACTTTAGGCCTTGTAATTTCCCAGAGAACCTCCCTGTTTTCACATGAAAGTCCTGCATCTGCAGAAACCTTCATCCTAGGAAAACCATCCTAACTGTGACAACTATTAGACTTGCCCCAGAAGAAAGTATTAAATGAGCGGACATGGCTGTGTGCCAAGAAAACTTTGTCAAACCAGGCGGACAGTGAGCCTTGGCTGTGGGCAGTCGTTGGCGCGCTGCCCAGGGCTGTACTCTTCCCTTTCACATCCCGTGGCACATCTGTGCAGTGTGGTCCCCCGGGGCTGTCCAGGACCACTGAGCCCCTGCAGCTGGCTGCCGGGTGTCGCTTTCAGGACCGGGACCCCTTGTCCCGAGAACCTCTCGCTCGGTTCCCCTGCAGCACTGTGGCACCTGCTCTGCCTAGGGGCCTGCTGCAGTCTTAGGGCTGGAGCGGGACTCTGGGGTCCAGAAGGACACTGAGGCCACTGAGACCGCGTCTTCCCTGATGCCTGCCCTTCTCTTCTGCTGTCCACACCCCACCGCCATGCCTTCTCCTTTGCTTTCTTCAAAGCCTTGCACCCGGTCCAGGTTTGGTGGAGACCAGGGTCTTGCCTGGGCTGCCCTCCCCTTCCCACGGGCTGCATAGGCCGCAAAAGTAGCCTTGGTTGGTATGAAATCAACAGGCTGTTTGGCTACTGGACATGTTCAAATACAACTTTATAAAAAGCAGCCAGGTGCTTCGGGCCGAAGACAGTGCCCTGCCAGCCTCTGCTGTGGCCAGTGATACCTTTCGGAAGCTGTCCACGGGACTGCTCGAGTGATGGTTTTGCTAACTGCGGACCTGAAGAAAAGATTCAAGACTCTTCCCTCCTCGGGGACAGCCCTCTTTCAGGAGGGTCTAGCTCACCCACACCTTTTGTTTTGCACTCAGAGCTCCAGGGGCTATTTTCCCCCAAGGAGATCCACTTGTCCTGTCCAGTACTTCCCCTCCCCCAAGCTCTGGCCATCTTCCCACGGAGAGGAGGGAGTGAACGAAACAGGGCAGGAAGCACCCAGGTCCAGGCCAGGTCTGACACAGACAAAGCGAGCAACTCCTACCGTGGGAGAACGGGCTTGGAGCGCGGATGGGCTCCAACCTGGGCTCCGCTCACACTAGCAGACGCTTGTTTAAGTTGATTAAACGCTCGCTGCCTCAGTTTCTTCATTTGCAAAATGGGTTTGCAAAAGACTCTTTCAAGGTGGGGGCAAAGGCATCTGATGCACGGTGGGCGTTCCTGGGCACAGTGGTTGGGAACACACTGGTATTCTCCCGAAATCAGGCTACCGGGGCTGATTAAGAGATGAGGCTGGTGTAAGGTTGGAACTAGACACATGCGGCTCGGCCTCATCTTTGCTCGGTAGCTCTGGGTGACATCATTAACTTCTCTGAGCGTGGCAGTCTTCAGCCGGCAGTGGGGAGATAATTACAGCTACCAGTCCTTGTGAGGGTTTAAATGCCAAATCAGGTAGAAGATGCCAATTATATTTGAATTTCAGACAAACAAGGAGTAACTTTTTTGTATTCCTAAGTCCCAGATACAGAAGCTTTAGTTCGTTCTCCCGGCCTGATAATGCATGTGGCCGTGCAGCCCAGCCGGACCTTAGCAAAAAGGAACTTCCGCTGAGGCTGCCAGTAAACAAGATGGCTGCATTGACTCCCTCCCTCCCTGTCCTGGCCGCGTGAGAACTGCACAAAGTACAGCCTGTTAGAGCCAGGGCCATGCAGGCAGCCTCCAGCCCTGCCCGTCCCTTGCTCCACTCCCTTACTCCTGGCTCTTCCCAACCCTGCCTGACTTCCGTTGCTCTAAAGCTCGCGTCCCAGGGTCTAGCCCTCCTCTCCCTTTCTGCTCTAGGTTCCCTTCTGCTTCTGGGAGGGAAGCAGCCTCCCACCTTCCCTTGCTCTGGGCAGGGGATGGCATCACAGCCTGGAAGTGGCACTAAAGTAAAGATGCTTTTGAAACGACTAGTCCTCATGGACACTATTTCTCTTGATCACGTTCTTTCCGGGGTACTAAGACTCTCACCTTCTCAAAATCCTTCTCTGAATGCCCTACTTTCCAGAATCCTCATCTTCCTGAGGTAGCCTGATTCCCAAGATCCCCTTCTTCTCAGGCTGCTCTGCTTCCCAAGATCCTCTTCTTCCTGGAATCTCCCTTGTTATGCCTTGGCTATGACATTACCTGAAGGGTCATGTATTGGGGGCTCGATCCCCAAAGCATTAGTTGGGGAAGTGATGAGGGCTCTGACTTCATCAATGGATTAGCCCATTGATGAGCTCATAGCTCGGTGGACCTTAGGAGGTGAACCCCAGCTGTGTCAAGCAGGTCCCTAAGGGCACAGCTCTGAAGGGTATGCTTTGATCTTGGGTCCGCTCACTCTTTCATTTCATTTTCTTCCTCTTCTCCCCCTTCTTCCTCACTGCCTTGTGATGAGCAGCCTTCTTCCCCCGCTCCCTTCCAACTTTCTCATCCTGCCTCCCACAGACCTCAGCACCACGGAACCAGCTGACCGTGGTCTGAAGCCTCTGGAAGTGTGAGTCAGAAGAAACCCATCCCCCGTGAAGTTGATTGTCTCAGGTGTTGGCCACAGTAGCGGGAAGATGATTACCCCTCTGCTCTTCTACTCCTGCAGTCTACCAGAAAAGCAGAGTTTATCTTCTGTTCTTTCACATTGGCTTAATTATTTTGCTTTTAATTTTTCCCATTACTTTTTCGTTGAATGTACAGTATGTACCTTTTTAATAAAAAATACAAGTAGACCACGGAAAAACTCAAAGATGCTTAGAATTTATAGCAGCAGAAATAGTAGAACCTTCTCCTATTTCTGCCTTCCCCAATCCCACTCCCCTGAACAAACTGTTTGATTCTCTTTGGTGGTTTCCATTTAATAGCACTTTGCAACACAACATACAGCTATTTTATGCTTTCTTAGTCCTAAACATAACCTCCTGATTTCCTTCCATGGAAGATGTATTAGTCAGCGCTTACTAGAAAAAACAGATTTAATGCGAGGTACTCAAATAGGTAAGAACTCACCAGGTTGGCTTACAGTGGCTGCCCAAAGGACCCATCGGAAGCTCACTGTGGCCTCCTGTGTGAGTCCACGTCTGCAGGCTGAAGGCTCAGCGCTGGAGGCTGAAGACAGCGACTAGATGAAGGCAAAGACTGGGGCTCCCCTGAAGGAAGGAGAAGCCACCCTCTCTCCTCGTTCCCCTGTGACACCGTCCTGGTGATAATCCCCCTGGGCTGGGTCCTCCCCACCCTGAACCGATTTGGTTGGGCACTGTCCGTCAGCAATCACGGAAGAGCAGGACTCTGTTCCTGCATTGTCCCCACCTGGCGCTCACCCGGTCCCTGCCCGGCCTCGCCGCGTCCTCCCCGCGGTAGCTCTAACACCTTTGGGCTGGAGGTGCGTCCCGCGTGCTCAGCTCTGCGGCTCTGAGCTCCGAGCAGCTGCTGCGGTCGCACATGTGTGCACAGCTGTGGCTGTGGCCCTGGCCTCGCAGTGCCACGCTGGCCCCTGTGTGGCTTTAATGGTCAAGGCAGGAGGAGTCCTCAGCGTAGCCTTTTCTGCAGGGTGACTTGGCTTCTGAGCTAAACCTCCCTCTACCTTTCCCTGACGAAGACACCTTGACTGTGACTGCGTTTAGGGTCACAGGGATAATCACACTAACGTCCCCACCACAGGATCCTAAACTTAACAGCACACTCCTTGCCGCCACATCAGGTGCCAGGATTTGGACCTGGTGGCCGGTGCAGTTGTTAATCAGCCTGCCCGACTGTCCTCCGAGATGTGTCCCCCGCGATGCGGGCTGTGCGGTTGCCCGAGGAGGTGACTACAGCTGGGCCCTCTGGCTCCTGCAGGGGACAGAGCGTCCACCACCGGGCTCTCAGAACGCCCACGCGTACCGTGCCCTAAGCAATGTGGATGTTCAGGGGAGAGCTGGCTCCTGGATGCCACCGCCTTCCCTGTCAGCCTGGGTGCTTAGGAGACACAGGCAAGAGGAGCAGGCTGCCAGGCCTGACCTCTGCCAAGGTGCCAATGTGGGGGTGAAACTGTCCAGTCCAAGGCATGACCACCAACCTCGACTCATTCCCAGCTCCAGACTCTCAAACAAGTATAGAAATAAAAGAGCAGAGGGCCAGAGATTTAGCTCAGTGGTTCCAGTGCCTGCCTAGGAGGCGCAAGTTCCCTGGTTCAATCCCGGAAACCACATACAATACCGGGTGTGGTGACTCACGCCCACCAGCAATCAGTACCACGTACCACAAATGCCAGGCTTGGTGCTCAAGCCTGTCATCCCAGCACTCGGGAGGCAGAGGCAGGAGGATTGCTGAGTTGGAGGCTTGCCTGGGCTACACAGTGAGCTTAGGGCCAGCCTGAACTACAAAGTGAGACTCTGTCTCCAAAAAAAAAAGAAGAAAAGAAAAGAAATAAAAGAGCACAGTCCAGGACAGTTGCAAAGCAGAAGCAAGATTCATTGCAAGAAGCAGAACAGTCTCCTTGGGAGAGATGGGCCCCGAGCTGGGAGTCGGCTGCTCCCATCAGCAGCCCCATTTCCTGGCGGCTCGCAGACCCCACCTCGGGGTGCTGTGTCGTTCGTGCAGTGGGCTTTGATCTTGGACTGGTCCCCTGCCTGTGTTTACGAGCACGGACGGTGGGTGAATGCCGTGGGTCCTGCCTTCCCTCACCCTGCAGCAGCTTTCAGGGTTCACTTTCCCTTCCCAGTGCGCTTCTCTGCTCTAGCGCTGCCTGGGGACCCCGTCCCCACAAAATGTCCCTTTGGCCACGGCAGTCGCAAGAGCAGCATCTGAGCCCAGCGGGGGCGCAGGGTCTCAGTTCTCTGAGTACCGCGACCCCAGCTGTCCGCAGGAGCAGTCAGGGTGCCTGTCAGATGACAGCCGCAGGACCCAGTGGAGAGGGACCCTGGGGGCGATGAGGTTGGGCCCACGTTCACGGCTCAGCTACCCAGCAATTCTATGGCCCAGTCACTGTGGCTAGTCTCTGTCTGCTTCTTCTTCGACACCGTTTGTCCTTCTACCCCAAATCAGCTCTGTTGACATCTTCTTGGTTTTACCTGCTCTGTGTGAACACGTGTGACATCGCACTGGCCCAACTCACTGTCCCCCTCCCGGAGAGCTGTGCAGGTCCATCATGGTGTCCCGCATCCTCTCCTTTCTCGATCCCACCTCCTTGCGGTGGGGTGCTGTCCAGGGCGGCCCCATCAGTCCCAGGGGCCACTGAAGCCTCAGGAACCACCACTCCTAATTAAGATGTGCCGTACGTGTAGAAAGAACACACGTTAGATTTCAAATGCTCAGCTCCTAAAACAAGAATGTAAACCGTTTCCTTAATGAATTTTTACATCAGTGACACGATGGAACTAAAATATTTTGGCTTTAATAAAATATGGTGTTTAAATTATTTTCACCAGACCTTAGAAAATTCAAATTCCCACACACGGCTCCCATTCATGGCTCCTATTATGTTTCCACCGGACAGCATCATCTAAGCCTAAACTTGGTCATCTAGTCCCTGGGAGTAAGAGGCAAACCGCTCGCTTGGGAGACTACTCTGCTCTAGGGAACTGCTTCGAAATCTGCTCTGTGTGGTCTCGGCTAAGGGGCTGGGTGCACAAACATCTACAGTCCCGAGGGGCATTTCTCACACCCCCCTCGGAGTGTCTATGACCTGAATCATCCCAGAGCGCCCGGGACCCTCGAGCCCCAATCAGGAGATGCAGTGTTTTGTGTCTAGGAAATCCCCCCACCCCCCACCCCAACCCAGATAAGGGCAGCACTGGCCTGGGGAGTTTGCCACTGGCTGTTTTCGGAAGCCTACTCATATTTGTAACAGCCAGACTGAATTACTTTCCTAGGCTGGCTGTGGAATGAAAGGTCAGGAATTCTAAGAGGCTAGGGCTGGACTGGACAGCACTACGTACTGCCTCGTGAGGCTCCATCCAGGGTTATCAATTGCAGCAGAGGAACATTTAGGTTGTGCGTTAAAGGACAAGGATATTCCTAATGTGCTGTGGCTTGTGGTGGTGAAATCAGACTCCCAGCTCTGTGTGTGTTTGTGTTTTAAAGGCTGTCTAATTGCATTCAATTGGACTCTATCCACTGTTTTCTGTTTTACCACGCCCCAAGACAGATGTCCCCACATGGTGACATTCTGCACCCCCTATGAAGGGACAGGAAATGGAGGCTCAGGTCACAAGAGAGGAAATCGAGGAAAACTTAGGAGGGCTGCCTGAAGGACTAAGCAGCACTGGCCTGGGGAGTTTGTGTTTGGGGCTATTCGTTCAAGGAGCAGACTGCAGAATCTCAGGTTGTGTCAGTAAGATGAAATCTCACAAAAAGAAACCAAAGGGCCAGATTTAAGCCAAATTCATAAAGAGAAAAATCAAACAATCCACATTGCTAAATCATTTCTGGTCATACTGGAACCCAAAGGTCTCCCGCCATGTGGCTTTTTAAACAAAATATTTGGTTTTGGTTGTAATGAAGGAAAAGTCTCCTGCTCAGTTGCTTTTCGCCTCCTGTGATGCTTGGTGGTAGATTTTAAGAATTGAAATAGGTTGTGCTGTCCCCCCCCTTAATAAGACTCTTCTGTCATTCTGAGACTGACACATCTTTTGAAAACTGCTAAAGTTTTCCAAATGTAGAGAACTATCTTTAAGAAGTTTCTTTGCTGCTTCGTTCAAATTCTGGAGCCCTACTTCCAGTGAAACGATGCCATTTTATGCCCTGGCCTCTCGGCAAATGGTTATTTTAAGTGACACTCAAGTCAAAAGCTCGTTTGTAAGGTCTTTTCATTTCAGTTTTATGGCAAATTAAATTATGCGTGTGGTTAAACAAAATTACATTAAGAACCATATGTGCCGAAGAAGTTCTGTGTAGGGTATCGGGTTTAGACTTTAAAAAGCTCAAACCGCTGTTGAAAGTGGATCTTTCATAAACTCGGCCTCAAGAAGCAACAATAACGACCTTCACTGGGTCGAGCGGTTGGGAATAAAGCTCACGCTGAAAACATGGAAGGAAGGAAGCGCCTGAGCCCGAACTGCGCAGGGAGAGTCTCTCCGAGGAACCGCAGCTGAGAGGAGCTTCAGGTACATCGCCACCTTTCACACTCAAAGAAAGCAGCTTACACTTTCCTGCCTACGGAGTTGTTGTGACATAAGAAAACAGAATCTTTTTAAACCTCGAATTTAATTAATTCTTTAAAAAATAATTTAGCGGCAGCGTGTAAAAAAGGAAGGAGAAAAAACCTCGATTAGCTCCAAATAAGCGTCTCCTAATCACCCTGATGAAGGCGTAATTTACAAAACACTACAAGGAAGTAACATCGCTTTCATTTCAGGGGGAGGGGGAAAAAGTGCACTGATTAAAAAAAATAAGTAGAACATTTTAATTAAAACTCATAAAGTCGTGGACATCTGCTTGGGATTGTTCGCGGCGGCGGTGATTAGCGGTCCGCGCGCCCAGATAATGAACCCCGGGCGCTTTCCCGGCATAATAGCCCGGCCTGTGGGAGAACGCGGCACGGCCGGCCGGGCAGATGCCTGTTAGATTCCAATCAGCTTCGCCTAAAGGGGGCTGGGGGTGGGGCCCGAGAGAAACACAGGAAACAAGCATTGAGAACGCACCAATAAAAGTGATCACAAACCGGGGCCGCTGATGTCAGAGCGGGGTCGGGGTCGGGGAGCCCCGGCCCCCGTCTGCGCCCGGGCGGGAGGGGCGCGCACAAAGGCCCGAGCGCCTCATTAGGGCGCGTTTGATGGGCCCGGCCCGCGGCCGGGTGTCAATGGATAATTACGATGATCTAATGGCCCGCTCTTTCGCACGCAGGCCGCCTCAAAGGCGCGCCCCGGGCTGTATTGAGGCGCACGGTGGAAACGGCGGGGTGCCGCCCTGCGCGGAGCCGCGGAGCCGGCGGCGGGTCAGCCCCGGCCCTCGGCATTCAGGGCTGAATAGGCGGCGCGGGGGCGCCTTTCCTTTCAGCCCGAGTGACAGATTGGGGGTCAGCGGCTGGCAGCGCGCAGAGCGCCCCGCCCCGGCCCGCGTCGACACCGCCCGCCCCGCGGCGCCCCGCGGCGCAAGTTGTTTTCCGAAAACCGGTCTCTTTACGCGAAGAGCCGCCCGGCCCTGGCTCCTCTCCAGGCTTCGAGCGAGGTCTCCTCCTAAGCGGACTTGGCCCCCGGCCGGCCCCAGCCCAGGGGCCCCGCCTCCGAATAGCTGGGCGAAAGGAGGAAGGTGGGGGCGGTATCTGATGTGTCGGAAGAATGCTCGGGAGTTAAATCGATCCCTGTGAGGTCGCCGAAGTGCTGCCCTTTGGGGCCTGGGTAGGCGGCACTTTCAGGGGTTCGAGCTAAGGGGACCCAGCGGCCTGGTTGTTCACTGCGAATTACCGCGCAGCAGCGAGAGCTCAGATCTCTTCGGCTCCTGGTCTTCTTAGAACATAGGAATTTGAAGAAGAGGCGTGGAAGGAACTAATGGGTAATAGCGGGACGCAGACTCAGGGACCGTTCGCCCCCTCCGCTGCCCTCCTCTCTGGAGGAAAAAATCCTTCCCTTTCTCTGGCAGCTAGAAAACATCAGAAGCATCACTGCGTTCCTCAGCTAGTAATTCCCCAACCTTACCCTACCAGCGGGGCTAAAAAAAGAAAGACCTTGTGTCGTCACTCCAGGCCTGGGCGCCCACGTTCTCCACGGTCACGCGTGGCGAAGGGCGCCCTGAATGGATATTAGAGGAATCCCAGAACTCTGACGCCCCCTCCTATAGTTAGGTCGCACCTCTAAATTCCAGGGCGGATCTCCCGAATGGTCGCCTCCTGCTCAGAAGCCCAATCAGCCTTATTTACATAAGCACTCCCGCTGACGGATATCCAGCTTGTTTCCATTTTCTTCCCTTTGACAGTAGTATTGTTAGGAATCCATCCGTAGCCAATAACTTTGTGCCCCCCCCCCATGTATTTTATATTCAAAGTCCTAGTCAGCACTAGACAATAATCTAGTTCCATCACTAGGATGCATGAAATGCCATCTCCATGCTGGTCAAGTATTTCAAGCAAAACGTCAGGTCTCTTCCTTCTCAGCCCAGAAGTTTCCTTTCTCCCGGCAGAAGCTGTCTGGGTCACTCCAGGGAAAGGAAGGCTCTGACCTGGTTTTCCCACTCCGTTCTCCAGGCCGCAGTTAGAAAATAATCTCCTCCGCCTTCCCTGGAGTTGTAACCCTTTCACGGCTGAGCCAAGCGCCAGGTTACCTTGCGGTCCCAAGGCCACACGTCTGGAGACAGTGCTGTGCACCGCCGGTGACAGCCAGTGACAGGGAGTCACGTGAAAATGCTGCTGTCGGGCGTGAGGAAAGACGGCGGCCCTGCCCTGGGTCACACGGGCAGTGGTCACCCTCGGGCAGAAAGAGAAAGTGGAAAGAAATCTACTTAAACATTTAAAAGTTCCACTCAATTATAATAAAACAATAGATGTGTGCACATAGTGAACCTCTCTGAATACGAAGAGCAGATGTTTCTTCCCCTGTCCTCTTCCTCTCCCGCCTCTGCTTCTGGGTTTCTGCAGTGAACGGTCGCTATCATTTTCTTATATGCATAGATATTCCCTGCCTGTGAGATCGGCTAAACACCTGCACGCAGAGTAACCTACAACACGCACTGCGCCGCGCTCTTATCTTCTCGGGGAGTCTCAACAGGGGATTCCCTCCCGGGAATGAGCCCGTTAGCCATTCCCCTTCTGGGACTGTGAGTCTGGGCTTGGCCTCGGTATTTCAGGGACTGTTCTTCTGGACCGGTACATTGGAGCTGCTGTTAAACGTCCCACAGTGCTAATACTAAGCAAACTATGAGCATTCAAATCTTGATACCTGTTGTCAATTTCCCCCCTAGTTTGCAAATGGCCCCCACCCCGCCCCCTTGAGATTTCCCATTTCTCACACACTGGCCCCATGCGGTGCATCCTCAAACTCAGTATCCCGGGGAATATGAGAATGCTTACATGATATTTATTGAATGCTAAGCACCCTGAGTTTGGGTTGGTCCAAAGGGAGATGCAGTGGGCCCACTAGGCAGAAGTAAGGATTCCACGGAGGATGAACCCCGTGCAGTTTCTTGCTGTGGGGGAAGAGGAGGGGGCATGTGGGTGGCGTTTACCCTGCCCGAGTTGGGGAGGCCCGTGCCCTGTTTGAGGTCACCTTCCCCCCCACTTGGCATCTCCCAGCCGTCAGAACTTACTTACCTGCGGTGTGCCCGGGAGCTCAGCAGTGGAGAGCCTGCTGCTCTGAGGTCAAACTCCGGACGGGCTGTGCCCACGGGTCCGGCCGCCTGCTTGGGCACACTCACCGTAGGAGAGGGCGAGAATCCCAGCTTCCCAGGCTCCAGCCAGGGCCTCTGGAAATGCCCGGACCCTGCGCCTGGACCCTGCCCAAGTCATGAACGAGGCAGACTGCACTGGGACGGGAAGAGGCGCACACCCTTTGCGGAAAGCAGAGGGTTGGCCAGGATCCTTGGACTCACGACTGCCCTCCGTTCCCTGATATTTTACACAGAAGAGATCAGCTATAAAATCTCCTTTTCTCGTCAGGTCAAGCAGGGCCAGTGATGCTCCACCTTTCAGATCTTCAACCTGCAAAACAGACCCCCCCCCCAACTCTGAATCTTTAGTGCCCTTCTGTATTTTGCTTCCTGGATCAAGCAGGAGCATTTCTTGTGAACACACAATTCTGAATGTATCCCCCCCCCCCCGCGTGTAAGCACCACCCCCAAGGCGATCCTAGGTTGTGGCTGGGGATACTGACACACATCTGGAAAATCTGTGGGCTTTAGAGTCATAAAAAAGATACTTGAAAGTGATAAGCATCTGCTACAACTGTACCTCGATCTTGTTTTACTTGCTGTTGCTTAAAAAAGTGTCATTTGGGTTGGTTTGAGGGAAAAGTTCACATTATTTCCAGCCGCTTCTCCTTGTTGTCTATCAGTCTTTCTAAGGGACTGGAAATAAATGATATGCAGGCTGGGGATTTAGCTCAAGTGGTACCTCCCCGACCTTGGATGCACAAGGACACGAGTTCGATCCCTGGTACTGCAAAATAAATAAATAAATAAATAAATAAATAAATAAATAAATAAATAAATAAATAAATAAATAAATAAATGATATGCAAACTCTCTGAACCGGGAAGGGGCTGTGCTGTTTAAAGTGTGGAGTTTCTTCATCCTCCGGGAGGAAAAGCAATAGCACCTCTTTGCTATGGTCCTCAGGTGTTTGTACCTTAAGCTCCGCTCCGTAGCACAAAGAGTTAAATGTAAATAGCTTGGTCTGTAGGATGCTTGGCTCCTGCTGCCTGTGGGTGGAGACTGGAATCCGGGTCCCACAGACCCCTTGCATTTTTGGTTGATTATCTTTAATTACTTTTGGGGGCTGAGCAAGGCCGCTCATGCCTCCAGGCCTTGGTGACTGACAAGGAATGTTTTTCGTGCCATTTATGAGGAGCACGTCATTAAGCATCAAACAGAGGAAAAATGGCAGAGAAGCGAATGTATCCTTACAGCCTTCATTTAAGTAGAAGATGCAGTAAACAGAAGGAAAAACTAGCTTCTTGGGGGGGATTTATCTGTTTTGATTGCCTATTGTGAAGAGAGGAATTTGTGCCTGGTGAACTGCAAGCCCAACTCCTGGGGCCCAGGGAGGAAGGGCCAGAAAGCGAGGAGCCGCAGCCGCGGGGAGGCTCAGCCCCACCCTTGAGAAACCAAGCCCTAAACCAGTTTTTAACTTCCAAATAGGAAAAGGACTCTTAATGTATATTTTTTTAGAATTTCTTCCTGAGCAGAAGAGCAAATAAGGAGATGCCCCCACATTTCCAAAATTTGATTTGGTAATCCCCCAAAACAAAAAAACAGGGTGTGGAATTAAATCTGAATTTCAGATAAATGAAGTTTTTTGTTTGTTTGTTTTTTTGCTATAAGTATGTCCCATGCAATATTTGGGACAGATATACTAACAAGAAGACTCTTTGTTTAGTTGAAATTTAAATTTAATCAGGTGTCCTGTTTTTAGTTCGAATAGCAGCCCTACTCAAGTCGGAATATAAACCTTTACCCCTAACTCATTGCGATTCTATCAATCCGTATGTTTGGATCACAGGAAAAGTGTTGCTAAAAGAGAGAGAGAGAGAGAGAAACGAAGGGAGGGCACACATGTGAGTCAAAAGGCTAAACAGTAATCTCAGAAAGATATATTTACCCTCCAGAGCATATGTTTCTATCAGTAATTACGGAAACTCATGAAACTGCACTGCTGGCTGAGAGGGAACCGTGGGGAGGGGGCGGGGGACACTGGGCTCAGACTGTGACCACGGGCAGCTGCTGCCCGGTCCCTCAGGCCCCTTCTGCAAGACAGGGCCGTCTGCCCCTTTCCCGGGAAGTCGCCCTCGCGAGACGCGGCCCAGAGGCCTGTGCTGTCCGAAGAGCGGGGCTGCCTGAGGCACTGAGGAGACCGGAAGTCTGTCACTGAGTATCTTCGGGTCAGGGATTTCATCTCAGGAATATTTCATTTCTTTTTTTTTCTTTTTATTTTTTTGAGACAGGGTCTCGCTTTGTAGTTCAGTCTGGCCCTGAGCTCACTATGGAGCCCAGGCAAGCCTCAAACTCAGCAATCCTCCTGCCTCTGCCTCCCGGGTGCTGGGATGGCAGGCGTGAGCCACCACGCCCGGCGCTGTGGTATGTGGTGCTGATGGCTGGTGGGCTTGTCACCACGTTTGGTATTATGGTATGTGGTTACCGGGCTCAACTCAGGACCTTGTGCTTGTGAAGCAGACGCCGGAACCACTGAGCTAAATCTCCGGCCCTTCATATTTTAATATATGTCTTCGTTCTTTTTCTCATTGCTCTTCAAGTGAAGCATGTCTTTACCTTTCTGAATGGCAACAAATATGACACCAGAGAATTCCAGGAAGTCCATTTTCAGTGCCCCATAATTCATGTTTTCTCTTCGGGTTTTCTATGTTTCCACATCTGCCTACTTGCTAAAATGTTGTTTGTCACCCCCAAATCAATACTCAAGGAGCTTTTGTGACATTGTCCAATGTGTTTACTCTGAGAGTTGTTTTCACTAAGTTTCCAGGAATGGCCTTGAACTTGAAACCTGTCTGTATCCACACAAGTATCTGGGACTAAGGGTGTGAGTCACAGTGCCCAGCATCAGCAGCCCTTGTCAAAGAGTGCTCAAGAAATGCCCGGTCATGTCAGAGGATATCATGCCACTAAGTTCTTGCCAAAGGAGATGTAGGAACAAAGGGAAAAATAAAACTGACATTTCTCCACCATCCAGTCACCTTTCCAGTCTCCAGATGATTCAAACCTTCTCTCCGCAGCTGGCCAGTTTCTTTGCGAGGAGGATGTCAGCAGAGGGAATTGATTCGCTCATTCAGCAAATGTTTCCTGAACTTCTGCCAGGGACTCTGCCCAGCCTGGTGTCTTCTGGATTTGCCGTTCAAGAGGGGAAGGAAAAGGGCCCCGTGCAACCCAAAGAGCTAGAATTCTCTCAGGAGTGTCCCTGGGCAGTCCATACTCATACTTATACCCCTCGTCCCAACACTTGTGTGGAGGCGGATGGGTCTCAAGTTCAAGGCCATCCTGGAAACTTAGTGAAAACAACTCTCAGAGTAAACACACGTTTTCATGAAGAGGCTGCACATAGCTTGGGGTGGGAAACATCTATAATCTTTTGCATTGGCTCTCTCTGAAATGAAAATTTATATTTATCTGAGCAGTCAAATCGAATGTGATTACATTTCTCTGGTGATTTTTCTCATTAAAAAAAAAAAAA
>PVIC010045006.1:0-14788 GCA_004025085.1 Thryonomys swinderianus
AGGCCTCACTCTCCCATTGTTTCCAATGGAGCTTTCAGGAACAAACAGGTGTTTCTCTGACAAAACAAGAGCTATGGAGCTCAGCGCGTAGGCTTGAATTCAGCTTCTGAAACTGAGTTGACAACAGGACGATGTGAGTTCCAGCTCCTTGCTTGGAGGAGAAACCTGCTGTTAGGCCTCACTCTCCCATTGGTTCCAAAAGAGCTTACAGGAACAAACCGTTGTTTCTCTGAGAAAACAAGGGCTACGGAGCTCAGCGTGTAGACTTGAATTCAGTTTCTGAAACTGAGTTGAGAACAGGACGATCTGATTTTCAGCTCCTTGCTTGGAGGAGAAACCTGCTGTTAGGCCTCACTCTCTCCCTTGTTTTAATGGAGCTTGCAGGAACAAACAGTTGTTTCTCAGAGAAAACAAGGGCTACAGAGCTCAGCCTCTAGGCTTGAATTCAGGATCTCAAAGTGAGTTGACAGCAGGACGTTCTGAGATATTGCACCTTCTTAGGTGGACAAAACTCCTCTCATCCCACACTCTCCCATAGGCTTCAATGGAACCAGGGAGAAATCAAGCCAGCATGCTGCACTCTAGGCTGGCCGCTTCTAAAGCAAGCCCTGTGCTTCTCTCGCATTAGAATGTATCCATTGGAAGAAAAGCTGCGGTTCTCCTGTGCTTGACCTTACAGAGAGAGTGATCTATTCCTAAGCAGCCTTGTTTTGCCTCAGGCCCAGGGAACCTGCAGGAATAAACTGCAGTTGCTCTGGCATAAAATGGGGAACAGAGTGTTGGGTGTGAAGTGCAATGCAGCTTCTCAAGCTGAGATCAGAGCAGAACGTTCTGAGTTCCAGCTGCTTGTTTGGTGGAGGAAGCTGCTGTTATCCATTCCTCTCCCACTGGTTTCAAGGGAGCTTGCCGGAACAAACACTTGTTTCTCTAAGAAAGAAAGGGCTGCAGAGGGCTCCATGGAGGTTTCAATTCAGCTTCTGAATCTGAGTTTATAGCAGGACTTTCTGAGTTCCAGCTCCTAGTTTGGAGGAGAAACCTGCTGTAAGGCCTAACTTTCCCATTGTTTTCAGGGGAGCTTGCAGGAACAAATACTTGTTTCTCTGAGAAAAGAAGGGCTACGGAGCTCAGCCTGTAGCATGGAATTCAGTTTGTGAAACTGAGTTTACAACAGGAAGATCTGAGTTCCAGCTTCTTGCTTGGAGGACAAACCTGCTGTTAGGCTTCACTCTCCCATTGGATTCAATGGAGCTTGGAGCAACAAACAGTTTTTTCTGAGAAAACAAGGGCTACGGAGCTTAGCGTGTAGGCTTGAATTCAATTTTTGAAACTGAGTTTACAACAGTACGATCTGAGTTACAGATCCTTGCTTAGAGGAGAAACCTGCAGTTAGGCCTCATTCAACCATTGGTTTCAATGGCGATTGCAGGAACAAACAGTTGTTTCTCTGAGAAAACAAGGGCTTCGGAGCTCACCATGTAGGCTTCAATTCAGTTCCTCAATCTGAGTGGACGGAAAGACGTTCTGAGTTCCAGCTCCTTTTTTGTTGGAGAAACCTCTTCTCATCCCTCACTCTCCCTTAGGCTTCAATGGAACCAGCGCCCAAAGGAAGAAATCCAGCAGGCAAGCTGCACTGTATGCTTGCTCCTTCTAAAGCAAGCCCTGTGCTTCTCTCACATGAGAATGGATCCATTGGATCAATAGCTGCGGTTCTCCTGTGCTTGACCTTACAGAGAGAGTTATTTATTCCTCAGATGTCTTGTTTTTTCTAAGGCCTAGGGAACCTGCAGGAATAAACTGCAGTAGCTCTGGCATAAAAGAGGACACAGAGTGTTGGGTGTGATGTGCAATGCAGTTTCTCAAGCTGAGATCAGAGCAGAACGTTCTGAGTTCCAGCTGCTTGTTTGGTGGAGCAAGCTGCTGTTATCCATTCCTCTCCCTTTGGTTTGAATGGAGCTTGCAGGAACAAACACTTGTTTCTCTAAGAAAGAAAGGGCTACAGAGGCTCCATGTAGGCTTCAATTCAGTTCCTGAAATTGAGTGGACAGAGAGACGTTCTGAGTTCCAGCTCCTTGTTTGGTGCAGAGACCTGCTGTTAGGCAGCACTCACCCATTGGTTTCAATGGAGCTTGCAGAAACAAACAGTTCTTTCTCTGACAAACAAGGGCTACGGTACTCACCGCGTAGGCCTGAATTCAGTTTCTGAATGTGAGTTTACAACAGAATGGTCTGAGTTTCAGCTCCTTGCTTGGAGCAGAAACCTGCTTTTAGGCCTCACTCTCCCTTTGGTTTCACTGGAGCTTGCAGAAACAAACAGTTGTTTCTTTGACAAACAAGGGCTAAGGTACTCAACTTGTAGGCTTGAATTCACGTTCTGAAAGTGAGTTGACAGCAGGACTTTCTGAGATCCAGCTCCTTTTTGGGTGGAGAAACCACCTCTCATCCCACACTCTCCCTTAGGCTTCAATGGAACCAGCACCTAAAGAGAGAAATCAAGCCGGCAATCTGCACTCTATGCTGGCTGCTTCTAAAGCAAGCCCTGTGCTTCTCACACATTAGAATGTATCCATTGGAACAATAGCTGCGTTTCTCCTGTGCTTTACCTTACAGAGAGAGTGATCTATTTCTAAGAGGCATTGTTTTACCTAAGGCCCAAGGAACCTTCAGGAATAAACTGCAGTTGCTCTGGCATAAAAGATGACACAGAATTTTGGGTGCAAAGTGCAATGCAGTTTCTCAAGGTGAGATCAGAGCAGAACGTTCTGAGTTCCAGCTACTTGTTTGGTGGAGAAAGCTGCTGTTATCCAATCCTCTCCCACTGTTTTCAAAGGAGCTTGCAGGAACAAACACTTGTTTCTCCAAGAAAGAAAGGGCTACAGAGGGCTCCATGGAGGCTTCAATTCAATTCCTGAAACTGAGTGGACAGCAAGACATTCTGAGTTCCAGCTCCTTGTTTGATGGAGAAACCTGCTGTTAGGCCACACTATCCCATTCTTTTCAATGGAGCTTGAAGGAACAAACAGTTGTTTGTCTGAGAAATCAAGTGCTACGGAGCTCAGCCTGTAGGCTTGAATTCAGCTTGTGAAACTCAGTTCAGAACAGAACGATCTGAGCTCCAGCTCCTTGCTTGGAGGAGAAACCTGCTGTTAGGCCTCACTCTCCCATTGTTTTCAATGGATCTTGCAGGAACAAACAGTTGTTTCTCTGAGAATACAAGGGCTATGGAGCTCAGCTTGTAATCTTGATTTCAGTTCCTGAACCTGAGTTTACAACAGTGCGATCTGAGTTACAGCTCCTTGCTTGGAGGAGAAACCTGCTGTTAGGCCTCTCTCAATTTGGTTTCAATGGACCTTGAAGGAACAAAGAATTGTTTCTCTGAGAAAACACGGGCTACGGTGCTCACCATGTAGGCTTGAATTCAGTTTCTGATAATGAGTTGACAGCAGGACTTTCTGAGTTCCAGCTCCTTGTTTGGTGAAGAAACCTCCTCTCATTCCACACTTCCCTTATGCTTCAATGGAACCTGCACCTAAAGGGAGAAATCAAGCCAGCAAGCTGCACTCTGTGCTGGCTGCTTCTAAAGCAAGCCCTGTGTTCCTCTCCCATTAGAATGTAACCACTCGAACAATAGCTGTGGTTATCTTGTGCTTGACCTTACAGAGAGTTATCTATTCCTAAGCGGCCTTGTTTTACCTAAGGCCCACGGAACCTGCAGGAATAAAATGTAGTTGCTCTGGAATAAAAGGGGACATACAGTGTTGGGTGTGAAGTGCAATGCAGTTTCTCAAGCTGAGATCAGCGCAAAAGTTTCTGAGTTCCAGCTGCTTGTTTGGAGGAGAATGCTGCTGTTATCCATTCCTCTCCCATTGTTTTCAATGGAGCTTTCAGGAAGAAATACTTCTTTTGCTAAGAAAGAAAGGGCTACAGAGGGCTCCATGGAGGCTTCAATTCAGTTCCTGAAACTGAGTGGACAGCATGATGTTCTGAGTTCCAACTCCTTGTTTGGTGGAGAAACCTGCTGTTAGGCCACACTCTCCAATTGGTTTCAATGGAGTTTGCAATAACAAATAGTTGTTTCTCTGAAAAAACAAGGGCTGCGCAGCTCACCATGTAGGCTTGAATTCAGTTTCTTAAACTGAGTTTCAAACAGGCCGATCTGAGTTCCAGCTCCTTGTTTGTTAGAGAAACCTCGTCTCATCCCACACTCTCCCATATGCTTCAATGGAACCAGCGGCTAAATGGAGAAATAAAGCCGGCAAGCTGCACTCTAGGCTGGCCGCTTCTAAAGCAAGCCCTGTACTTCTCTCACATTAGAATTTATCCATTGGAACAATAGCTGCTGTTCTCCTGTGCTTGACCTTACAGAGAGAGTGATATATTCCTAAGCGGCCTCGTGTTACCTAAGGCCCAGGGAACCTGCAGGAATAAACTGCAGTTGCTCTGGCATAAAAGGGGACACAGAGTGTTGATTGTGAAGTGAAATGCAGTTTCTCAATCTGAGATGAGAGCAGAACTTTCTGAGTTCCAGCTGCTTGTTTGGTGGAGAAAGCTGGTGTTAACCATTCCTCTTGATTCTTTCAATGGAGCTTGCAGGAACAAACACTTGTTTCTCTAAGAAAGAAAGGTCTACAGTGGCCTGTATGGAGGCTCCAATTCAGTTCCTGAAACTTAGTGGTCAGCAAGACGTTCTGAGTTCCATCTCCTTGTTTGGTGGAGAAACCTGCTGTTAGGCCACATTCTCCCCTTGGTTTCAAGTTAGCTTGCAGGAACAAACATTTTTTCCTCTGAGAAAACAAGGGCTACGGAGCTCAGCATGTAGGCTTCAATTCAGTTTCTGAAACTTAGTTTACAACAATGTGATCTGTGTTCCAGCTCCTTACTTGGAGGAGAAACCTGGTGTTAGGCCTCACTCTCACTTTGGTTTCAATGGAGCTTGCAGAAACAAACGGTTGTTTCTCTGAGAATACAAGGGCTACAAAACTCAGCCTGTAGGCTTGACCTCAGCTTCTGAAACTGAGTTTACAACAAGACGATCTTAGTTCCAGCTCCTTGCTTGGTGGAGAAACCTGCTGTTAGGCTTCACTCTCCCTTTGGTTTCAATGGAGCTTGCAGGAACAAACAGTTGTTTCTCTGAGAAAACAAGGGCTACCGAGCTCACCATGTAGGCTTGAATTCAGGTTCTGAAAGTGATTTGACAGCAGGACTTTCTGAGTTCCAGCTCCTTGTTGGGTGGTGAAACCTCCTCTCATCCCACACTCTCCCTTAGGCTTCAATGGAACCAGCACCTAAAGGAGAAATGAAGCCAGCAAGCTGCACTCTAGGCTGGCGGCTTCTAAAGCAAGCCCTGTGCTTCTCACACATTAGAATGTATCCATTTGAACAATAGGTGCGGTTCTCCTGTGCTTGACCTTACAGAGAGGGTGATCTATTCCTAAGCGGCCTTGTTTTACCTAGGGCCCAAGGAACCTGCAGGAATAAACTCCAGTTGCTCTGGCATAGAAGGGGACACAGAGTGTTGGGTGTGAAATGGAATGCAGTTTCTCAATCTGAGATCAGAGCAGAACGTTCTGAGTTCCAGCTGCTTGTTTGGTGGAGAAAGCTGCTGTTAGGCCACACTATCTCATTTGTTTCAATGGAAATTGCAGGAACAAACAGTTCTTTCTCTGAGAAAACAAGGGCTACGGGGCTCCGCATGTAGGCTTGAATTCAGTTTCTGAAACTGAGTTTACAACAGGACAATCTGAGTTCCAGCTCCTTGCTTGGAGGAAAAACCTGCTGTTAGGCCTCTCTCTCCTATTGGTTTCAAAGTAGCTTGCAAGAACAAAAGTTTTTTCTCTGAGAAAACTAGGGCTATAAGGGGCACACTTCAGGCTTCAATTCCGTTTCTGAAAGTGAGTTTACTGCAGCACATTCTGAATTCCAGCTCCTTGTTTGGTGGAGAAACCGACTGTTATCCCACACTCTCCCTTTTGTTTCAATGGATCTTGCAGGAACAGGTGTTTCTCTAAAAAAAAAAATGATCTATGGAGTGCATGTTTTAGGCTTCAATTCACTTTCTGAAACTGCATTGACAGCAGGATGTTCTGATTTCCAGCTCCTTGTTTGTTGGAGAAACCTGGTGTTATCCCACACTCTCCCTTCGGTTTCAATATAGCTTGCAGGAAGTACCAGATGTTTTTCTTAGAAAACAAGGGCTACGGATCTCAACATGTAGGCTTTCAGTCAGTTTCTGAAAGTGAGTTGACTAAAAGTCGTTCTGAGTGCCAACGACTTGTTTGCTGGGCAAACCTCGTGTTATCCTCCCCTGTCTCCTTGGTTTCAATTCAGCTTGCAGGAACAAACACTTTTTTCTCTTAGAAAACACGGGATATGGAACTCACCATATAGGCTTGAATTCCGTTTCTGAAACTGAGTTGACTACAGGACGTTCTGAGTTCCAGCTCCTTGTTTGGAGGAGAAACGTCCTCTCCAACCACCCTCTCGCATAGGCTTCAGTAGAAGCAGCAGCTAAACGGAGAAATAATGCCAGCAAGCTCTACTCCAGGATGGCCACTTCTAACACAAGCCCTGGGTTTCTATCTTATCAGAATATATACATTTGAGCAATTCCTTCGGTTCTCCTGTGCTTGACCCTACATAGAGAGTGATATATTCCTAAGCAGACTTGTTTTACCTAAGGCCCAGGGAACCGGCAGGAATAAACTGTCGTTGTTCTGGCATAAAAGGGTACACAGAGTGTTGGGTGTGAAGTGCAATGTAGTTTCTGAAGCTGAGAAAAGAGCAGAACATTCTGAGTTCCAGCTGTTTGTTTGGTGGGGAAAAGTGCTGTTATTCCACTCTCTCCCTTTGGTTTCAGTGCAGCTTGCAGGAACAAACAGTTGTTTCAATGAGAAAACAAGGGCTGTGCAGGGCACCCTTTAGGGTTCAATACATTTTGTGTAACTGAGTTTACTGAAGGACGTATTGAGTTGCAGCTCATTGTTTGTTGTAGAAACCTGCTTATATCCCACACTCTCCCTTTGGTTTCAATGGACCTTATAGGAACAAACAGTTGTTTCTCTGAAGAACAAGGGGTATGGAGTGCATGCTTTAGGCTTCAATTCAGTTTCTGAAACTGAGTTGACAGCAGGATATTCTGAGTTCAAGCTCCTTGTTTGTTACTGAAACCTGCTGTTATCCCACACTATCCCTCTGGTTTCAATGGACCTTGCAGGAACAAACATTTGTTTCTCTGAAAAACAAGGGCTATGCAGTGCATGCTTTAGGCTTCAATTCAGTTTCTGAAACTGAGTTGACAGCAGGACGTTCTGAGTTCCAGCTCCTTGTTTGGTAGTGAAACCTGCTGTTATCCCATATACTTCCATTGATTTCAATGAAGCTTAAAAAGAAGAAACAGTTGTTTCTCTTACAAAATGATGGCTAAGGAGCTCACCATGTAGGCCTGAATTCAGGTTCTGAAAGTGAGTTGACAGCAGGAATTCAGCAGTTCTGAATTCCAGCTCCTTGTTTGGTGGAGAAAACTCCTGTCATCCCACACTCTCCCATAGGCTTCAATGGAACCAGTGGCTAAATGGAGAAATAAAGCCGGCAAGCTGCACTCTAGTCTGGCCGCTTCTAAAGCAAGCCCTGTGCTTCTCTCGCCTCAGAGTGTATCCTTTTGAACAATAGCAGCAGTTCTCCTCTGTGTACCCTACATAGAGTGTTTTATATTCCTAAGGGGCCTTGTTTTACCTAAGGCCCAGGGAACCTGCAGGAATAAACTGCAGTTGCTCTAGCATAAAAGGGGACACAGAGTGTTGGGTGTGAAGTGCAATGTAGTTCCTGAAGCTGAGATCCGAGCAGAACATTCTGAGTTCCAGCAGCTTATTTGGTGGAGAAAGCTACTCTTATCCATTACTCTCTCATTGGTTTCAGTGGAGCTTGCAGGAACAAACACTTGTTTCTCTAATAAAAAAAAGCCCTACAGAGGGCGCCATGTAAGCTTCAATTCAGGTTCTGAAATTGAGTTGACATCTAGAAGTTCTGTGTTCCAGCTCCTTGTTTGTTGGAGAAACCTGCTGTTATCCCACACTCTCCCATTGGTTTCAATATAGCTTGCAGGAAGAAACAGATGTTTTTCTTAGAAAACAAGGGCTATGGAGCTCAATATGTAGGCTTTCAGTCAGTTTCTGAAACTCAGTTGACCGGAAGACATTCTGAGTTCCAAAAACTAGTTTGGTGGCCAAACCTGGTGTTATCCAACACTCTCTCCTTGGTTTCAATGGAGCGTGCAGGAAGAGACACTTGTTTCTCTTAGAAAACAAGGGCTATGGAGCTCACCATGTAGGCTTGAATTCAGTTTCTGAAACTGAATTGACTGCAGGACGTTCTGAGTTCCACCTCCTTTTTTGGAGGAGAAACGTCCTCCCATGTGACACTCTCCCATAGGCTTCATTTGAACCAGCAGCTAAACGGAAAACTTATGCCAGCAAACTCTACTCTAGGCCAGCCACTTCTAAAGCAAGCCCTGTGCTTCTCTTGTATCAGAATGTATTCATTGGAGCAATTCCTGTTGTTCTCCTGTGCTTGACCCTACATAGAGCGTGATATATTTCAAAGCGGCCTTGTTTTACCTAAGGCACAGGGAACCTGCAGGAATAAACTGTAGTTGCTCAGGCATAAAAAGTACACAGTGTGTTGGGTGTGAAGTGCAATGTAGTTTCTGAAGCTGAGATCTGAGCAGAATGTTCAGAGTTCCAGCAGCTTGTTTGGTGGAGAAAGCTACTATTAGCCATTGCACTCTCATTGGTTTCAATGGAGCTTGCAGGAACAAACACTTGTTTCTCTAATAAAAAGGGGTGCAGAGGGCTCCATGTAAGCTTCAATTCAGGTTCTGAAACTGAGTTGACATCTAGAAGTTCTGAGTTCCAGCTCCTTGTTTGTTGGAGAAACCTGCTGTTATCCCACACTCGCCCATTGGTTTCATAGCTTGCAGGAAGAAACAGATATTTTTCATAGAAAACAAGGGCTATGGAGCTCAACATGTAGGCTTTCAATGAGTATCTGAAAGTGAGTTGACCGGAAGACGTTCTCAGTTCCAAAAACTTGTTTGGTGGACAAACCTGGTGTTATCCCACACTCTCTCCTTGGTTTCAATGGAGCTTGCAGGAACAAACACTTGTTTCTCTTAGAAAACAAGGGCTATGGAGCTCACCATGTAGGTTTTGAATTCAGTTTCTGAAACTGAGTTGACTGCAGGACGTTCTGAGTTCCAGCTCCTTGCTTGGAGGTGAAACGTCCTCCAATCCCAAACTCTCACATAGGCTTCAATAGAAGCAGCAGCTAAACGGGGAAATAATGCCAGCAAGCTCTACTCTAGGCTGGCCACTTCTAAAGCAAGCCCTGTGCTTCTCTCTTATCAGAATGTATCCATTGGAGCAATTCTTGCGGTTCTCCTGTGCTTGACCCTACATAGAGAGTGACATATTCGTAACCGGTCTTGTTTTACCTAAGGCCCAGGGAACCTGCAGGAATAAACTATAGTTGTTCTGGCATAAAAGGGTACACAGATTGTTGGATGTGAAGTGCAATGTAGGTTCTGAAGCTGAGGTAAGAGCAGAACATTCTGAGTTCCAGCTGATTGTTTGGTGGGGAAACCTGCTGTTATTCCACACTCTCGCTTTGGTTTCAATGCAGCTTTCAGGAAAAAACCGTTGTTTGTCTTAGAAAACAGGGGGTATGGAGCTCACCATGTAGGCTTGAATTCAGGTTCTGAAAGTGAGTTGACAGCAGGACATTTTGAGTTCCAGCTCCTTGTTTGGTGGAGAAACCTCCTCTCATCCCACACTCTCCCATAGCCTTCAATGGACGCAGTGGCTAAACGGAGAAATAAAGCTGGCCAGCTGCACTCTAGGCCGGTGTCTACTAAAGCAAGCCCTGTGCTTCTCTTGCATCAAAGTGTATCCTTTTGAAAAATAGCAGCAGTTCTCCTGTGCTTGACCCTACATAGAGAGTTTTATATTCCTAAGTAGCCTTGATTTACCTAAGGCCCAGTGATCCTGCAGGAATAAATTGCAGTTGTTCTGGCATAAAATGGGACACAGAGTGTTTGGTATGAAGTGCAATATAGTTTCTGAAGCTAAGATCAAAGCAGAACGTTCTGAGTTCCAGTAGCTTGTTTGGTGGAGAAAGCTACTCTTATCCATTACTCTATCTTTGGTTTCAGTGGAGCTTGCAGGAACAAACACTTGTTTCTCTAATTAAAAAAAGGGCTCCAGAGGGCTCCATGTAAGCTTCAATTCAGGGTCTGAAACTGAGTTGACATCTAGAAGTTCTGAGTTCCAGCTCCTTGTTTTTTGGAGAAACCTGCTGTTATCCTACACTCTCCCATCGGTTTCAATACAGCTTGCAGGAAGAAACAGATATTTTTCTTAGAAAATAAGGGCTATGGAGCTCAACATGTAGGCTTTCAGTCAGTTTCTGAAACTGAGTTGACCGGAAGACGTTCTGAGTTCCAACAACTTGTTTGGTGGACAAACCTGGTGTTATCCCATATTCTCTCCTTGGTTTCAATGGAGCGTGCAGGAAGAGACACTTGTTTCTCTTAGAAAACAAGGGCTATGGAGCTCACCATGTAGGCTTGAATTCAGTTTCTGAAACTGAGTTGACTGCAGGTTGTTCTGAGTTCCAGCTCCTCGTTTGGAGGAGAAACGTCCTCCTATCCCACACTCTTGCATAGGCTTCAATAGAAGCAGCAGCTAAACGGAGAAACAATGCCGGCAAGCTCTACTCTAGGCCGGCCACTTCTAAAGCAAGCCCTGTGCTTCTCTCTTATCAGAATGTATCCATTTGAGCAATTCCTGCGGTTCTCCTGGCTTGAACCTACATAGAGAGTGATATATTCCAAAGCGGCCTTGTTTTACCTAAGGCCCAGGGAACCTGCAGTAATAAACTGTCATTGTTCTGGCATAAAAGGGTACACAGAGTGTTGGGTGTGAAGTGCAATGCAGTTTCTGAAGCTCAGATGAGAGCAGAAAATTCTGAGTCCCAGCTGCTTGTTTGGTGGGGAAACCTGCTGTAATCCACGCTCTCACTTTGTTTCATTGTAGCATGCAAGAACAAACAGTTGTTTCAATGGGAAAACAAGGGCTATGCAGGGCACCCTTTATGCTTCAATTCAGTTTGTGTAACTGAGTTTACTGAAGGATATATTGAGTTGCAGCTCATTGTTTGTTGGTCAAACCTGCTGCTATCCCACACTATCCCTTTGGTTTCAATGGACCTTGCAGGAACAAACAGTTGTTTCTCTGAAAAACACGGGCTATGGAGTGCACGCTTAGGCTTCAATTCAGTTTCTGAAACTGAGTTGACAGCAGGACCTTCTGAGTTCCAGCTCCTTGTTTGTTAGTGAAACCTGCTGTTATCCCATATACTACCCTTGGTTTCAGTAGAGCTTAAAAGGAACAAACAGTTGTTTCTCTAAAAAACAAGGGCTATGGTGCTCACCATGTAGGCTTGAATTCAGGTTCGTAAAGTGAGGTGACAGCAGGACGTTCTGAGTTCCAGCTCCTTGTTTGGTGGAGAAACCTCCTCTCATCCCACACTCTCCCATAGGCTTCAATGGAAGCAGTGGCTAAACGGAGAAATAAAGCTGGCCAGATGCACTCTAGGCCGGCTTCTACTAAAGCAAGCCATGTGCTTCTCTCGCATCAAAGTGTATCCTTTTGAACAATAGAAGCAGTTCCCCTGTGCTTGACCCTACATAGAGATTTTTATATTCCTAAGTGGTCTTGTTTTACCTAAGGCACAGGGAACCTGCAGGAATAAACTGCAGATGCTCTGGCATAAAAGGTGACACAGAGTGTTGGGTGTGAAGTGCAATGCAGTTTCTGAAGCTGAGATCAGAGCAGAACGTTCTGAGTTCCAGCTGCTTGTTTGGTGGAGAAAGCTACTCTTATCCATTACTCTCTCATTGGTTTCAATGGAGCTTGCAGGAACAAACACTTGTTTCTCTAATAAAAAAGGGTACAGAGGGCTCCATGTAAGCTTCAATTCAGGGTCTGAAACTGAGTTGACATCTAGAAGTTCTGAGTTCCAGCTCCTTGTTTGTTGGAGAAACCTGCTGTTATCCCACACTCTCCCATTGGTTTCATAGCTTGCAGGAACAATCAGATATTTTTCATAGAAAACAAGGGCTATGGAGCTCAACATGTAGGCTTTCATTGAGTATTTGAAAGTGAATTGACTGGAAGGCATTCTCAGTTCCAAAAACTTGTTTGGTTGACAAACCTGGTGTTATCCCACACTCTCTCCTTGGTATCAATGGAGCTTGTAGGAACAAACACTTTTTTCTCTTAGAAAACAAGGGCTATGGAGCTCACCATGTAAGCTTGAATTCAGTTTTTGAAACTGAGTTGACTGCAGGATGTTCTGAGTTCCAGCTCCTTGCTTAGAGGTGAAACGTCCTCCCATCCCAAACTCTCGCATAGGCTTCAATAGAAGCAGCAGCTAAATGGAGAAATAATGCCGGCAAGCTCTACTTTAGGCCGGCCACTTCTAATGCAAGCCCTGTGCTTCTTTCTTATCAGAATGTATCCATTTGAGCAATTCCTGCGGTTCTCCTGTGCTTGACCCTACATATAGAGTGATATATTCCTAAGCGGCCTTGTTTTCCGTAAGGCCCAGGGAACTTGCAGGAATAAACTGTAGTTGTTCTGGGTACACAGAGTGTTGGGTGTGAAATGCAATGTAGTTTCTGGAGCTGAGAGAAGAGCAGAACATTTTGAGTTCCAGCTGCTTCTTTGGTGGGGAAACCTGCTGTTATTCCACTTTCTCCCTTTGGTTTCAGTGCAGCTTGCAGGAACAAACAGTTGTTTCAATGAGAAAACAAGGGCTATGCAGGGCACCCTTTATGCTTCAATTCAGTTTGTGTAACTGAGTTTACTGAAGGATGTACTGAGTTGCAGCTCATTGTTTGTTGTAGAAACCTGCTGTTATCCCACACTCTCCCTTTTGTTTCAATGGACCTTGCAGGAAAAAACA
Source organism: Thryonomys swinderianus (assembly GCA_004025085.1). Lineage (NCBI taxonomy): Eukaryota > Metazoa > Chordata > Mammalia > Rodentia > Thryonomyidae > Thryonomys > Thryonomys swinderianus. Next base: position 13,018 of record PVIC010045006.1, read on the forward strand.
GTTTTTTCTCTGAAAAACAAGGGCTATGGAGTGCAGTCTTTAGGCTTCAATTCAGTTTCTGAAAGTGAGTTGACAGCAGGACGTTCTGAGTTCCAGCTCCTTGTTTGTTCGAGAAACCTGCTGTTATCCCACACTCTCCCATCGGTTTCAATACAGCTTGCAGGAAGAAACAGATGTTTTTCTTAGAAAACAAGGGCTATGGATCTCAATATGTAGGTTTTCAGTCAGTTTCTGAAACTGAGCTGACCAAAAGATGTTCTGAGTTCTAACGACTTGTTGGGTGGATAAACTTGGTGTTATCCCACACTCTCTCCTTGGTTTCAATGGAGCGTGCAGGAACAAACACTTGTTTCTCTTAGAACACAAGGGCTATGGAGCTCACCATATAGGCTTGAATTCAGTGGCTGAAACAGAGTTGACTGCAGGACGTTCTGAGTTCCACCTCCTTTTTTGGAGGAGAAACGTCCTCCCATCCCACACTTTCCCATAGTGTTCAATAGAAGCAGCAGCTAAATGGAAAAATAATGCCAGCAAGCTCTACTCTAGGCCTTCCACTTCTGCAGCAAGCCCTGTGCTTCTCTCTTATCAGAATGTATCCATTGGAGCAATTCTTGTGGTTCTCCTTTGCTTGACCCTACATAGAGAGTGATCTATTCCAAAGCGGCCTTGTTTTACCTAAGGCCCAGGGAACCTTCAGGAATAAACTGTAGTTGTTCTGGCATAAAAGCATACACAGAGTGTTGGGTGTGAAGTGCAATGTAGTTTCTGAAGCTGAGGTAAGAGCAGAATATTCTGAGTCCCAGCTGCTTGTTTGGTGGTGAAACCTGCTGTTATTCCAATCTCTCCCTTTGGTTTCAGTGCAGCTTGCAGGAACAGTTGCTTCAATGAGAAAACAAGGGCTATGCAGGGCACCATTTAGGATTCTATTTAGTTTGTGTAACTGAGTTTACTGAAGGACGTATTGAGTTCCAGCTCATTGTTTGTTGAAGAAACCTGCTGTTATCCCACACTATCCCTTTGGCTTCAATGGAGCTTGCAGGATTAAACAGTTGTTTCTCTTAGAAAACTAAGGCTATGATGGGTACCCTTTAGTCTTCAATTCACTTTGTGAAACTGAGTTTACAGCAAGATGTTCTGAGTTCCTGCTCCTTCTTTGGTGGAGAAGGCTGCTGTTATCCATTCCTCTCCCATTGCTTTGAATGGAGCTTGCAGGAACAAACACTTGTTTCTCTAAGAAAGAAAGGGCTGCAGAGGGCTCCATGGAGGTTTCAATTCAGTTTCTGAAACTGAGTTGATAGGAAGACGTTCTGAGTTCCAGCTCCTTGTTTGGTGGAGAAAGCTACTGTTAGGCCACACTCTCCCATTGGTTTCAATGGAGCTTGCAGGAACAAACAGTTGTTTCTCTGAGACAACAAGGGCTACGGATCTCAGCATGTAGGCTTCATTTCAGTTTCTGAAACTGAGTTTACAACAGGACGATCTGAGTTCCAGCTCCTTGTTTGGTGGAGAAACCTGCTGTTAGGCCACACTCTCCCATTGGTTTCAATGGAGCTTGCAGGAACAAACACTTGCTTCTCTAAGAAAGAAAGGGCTGCAGAGGGCTCCATGGAGGTTTCAATTCAGTTTCTGAAACTGAGTTGATAGCAAGGTGTTCTAAGTTCCAGCTCCTTGTTTGGTGGAGAAACCTGCTGTTAGGCCACACTCTCCCATTGGTTTCAATGGATCTTGCAGGAACAAACACTTGTTTCTCTAAGAAAGAAAGGGCTGCAGA
>PVIC010045007.1:0-14776 GCA_004025085.1 Thryonomys swinderianus
GGAGCCGGGCTCTCCGAAACCTCACCCTAGGTGTGAGACCATGTCAGTACCTTAGACACATCATCACTTCCCTGTAGCACTGTGCAGTGTGGCAGTTTCACAGATCTAGAGATAAAACTAGAGCTCAGGTGTTTAGTGACCTGCCTGGAGTCTCACTGGAAGCTCCCTTGGCTTTGGGTGCATGTGCCAGTGGCCGCCAACAGTACTGCTGCTGCAGACTTCACTTCTGATCTCCAGTTCATTAGTTCTAGTGGCCTTGAGCAAGACCCATGGGTGCTTCACACTCGGTGTCCCAAGCCACTCGAGTTCATCCACTTGCATTTGCACATTTTGTCACAATTTTACAACTCTGAAGTCAGGACATATCTTAAAAACTTATGGATGCTAGTAATTTCTTTTATCTTCAGGAGTACAACTTAAAAATGATGCATCCTGTAACACTCGGCATCCTAAATTTGATGAAACATAATCATTCTCTTGATAACCCCACTTCTCCCGAGTGCATTACCTTGGCAAGTAGTGAGGCTCTATAGAAGGCTCTTGTCTCTCTCTTTCTCTCTTCCATTAGTGCATATTATACAGAACAGTTTGTTTCATTTTGGCACTGACTCTCTTGTGTGTCTTTTCCGCCTTCTCAAGCTTTATTATTCCTGCTTTGGTTCAAGTCTGCCCCATCTCTTGCCTGGACCATTGCCGTAGGCAGCTCATTGGCTTCCCTGATTCCATTCCATGGTGCTTTTCTCTGTCCTCTACTGTGGCTTCAACACATGCACACTTATGGGCATACACCTGCCCCCCCTTATACATCTTTCAGGGCAGTCCACACCTAGTACCTGAAAGCCAGACTCTGTAGGCCCTAGTACCTGAAAGCCAGACTCTGTAGGCCCTGATGTATCCCCAGGGCTCTTTATCTGTTTTGAGGAGAAATTTCAATCCACAGGGACATCTATCCTCTGATGAAGCCCCTGTTGACTCCTGCCCTCCTCCCTTTCCTCCATAGAACCAGCCACGCATCCTTTGCTGATCGCTCCGCATGAGTGGCCTGCTCGCTGCTTCTGAGAACCACTCTCTCACACACATCTGCCCGATACACCATGAACATACTGAGGACAAACCATTTGATCTCTTTTTTAGCTCCGTCCCTGGCACAGTGACCATCACATCACAGGTACTGACTCAACTATTTGCTATTAAATGACATTCATAAGAGCAGAAATTTACAGAGTTAGGATCTACATCTAACGCTATTCACATCCCTGCTTTACTTAGTGTGTTCTACTCCTGGCAAACACCATAAAAAAAAGTGTCTATTCGATTCAGGCCATTATTGTCAGAATTTTAATAAGCTGCTTCTTAATCCTTCTTAATTTTAAAGTGCAAACATATAACAAGGCTCAAAACAATCATCTATAAGGGAGTGACTCATAGGCTCAACACTTCACCGTCAATCAAAAGGGAAGTGGGCTAGAAGGAAAGAGAATGACGGTGTTATTCAGCTTCCTACCACTGGGACAAAATACCTAGAACAATTGCCACGAAAGAGAGGCTTGTTTTGGCTCGTAGTTTCAGAGGTTTCAAGCCACGACCACTTGGTCCTGTTCTACTATGTGGTAACACAGCGCATCATGACAGGAGCACATGGCTGAGAAGGACTTCTCATCTCATGGTGGCCAGAGAGAAGCAAAAAGGGACAGAGAGAGCCAGGGTCTAGACATCCCCTTCAAAGCCACATATTGGTGACCTCACTTTTCTACTCAGCCTCACCAGCCGATGGTTCTTCCACCTCCCTTTAGTGCCATGGCCTCACAACCAAGCCTTCAGTATAGAGATCTGAGCCACATGGATCACCACCCCTCACGCTCCCCGCGTGTACACTGCATTCTTTGTTGTTGCTGTTGTTGTTGCTGTTTGTTTTTGAGACAGGGTCTCGCTTTGTAGTTCAGGCTGGCCCTGAGCTCACTATATAGCCCCAGCAAGCCTCGAACTCACATCAATCCTCCTGCCTCTACCTCTAAAATGCTGTAATTACAGGTGTGAGCCACCACATCCAGCACTGTGGTGTGTGGTACTGATTGCTGGTGGGTGTGAGTCACCACACCCGGTATTGTATGTGATTACCAGGGATCGAACTCAGGACCTTGCACCTGCTAGGCAGGCACTGGAACCACTGAGCTAAATCTCTGGCCCTACGCTGCATTCTTGTGTTGCTCACGTATTTCCTAGAACATAAAGCCATAGCATCTGTCTACCAACTGACTTTTTAAAAACTTTCCAATGCTTTGTGTGGGGAGTGGTCTGAGGGTCTTCACTGTGAGGCCTGGAGATCTGCACTGGGTGCTGCCCTGACTTAGGTTGGGAGACCTGCACTGTGAACAGTGCTGCCAGCTCCTGAGAAAAGCTGCAACCTCAGCCAGGGTTGCTGCCTTGGGTTGCCTTAGCAGTGAAGGTCAGAAATAAATCTCTGGCCCAAGGTCGCTTTCCATCTGCTCCTCAATTAAGAATTTGCTGTTCTCTCCTTAGTTATTGGGTTGATCAACAAACCCCTTTGTGATGAGCTGAGAGTAAAGTTATTCTTGTCTCTAGACTGCTTATCTAATAAGACTAGGAATGGCACAAGAAAAGTGACCTTGAGAAAGTAGTTGATAGGGAAGTTACATCTCAGAAAGAAAGAACTAGTTATAGGCCAGGTGTAAGGATTAAAACACTACTTCTTTTTTCTTTTTTGCTGATTCTGCAGTTCTCTGTTTTTGGTCTCTAACTGCGACTATAGACAATTGTTAGCCACTTGTGATGACACTAATGTCCTTGAAATCTGTAAAAGTACAGCGCTGTGAATAAACTCGGGGCCTTTTGGTATTGACTGATTGGTCCTCCCGATCCCATTATCCTGTCTTCTTTCTTTTCTCATCTGCACCCCTTGATTTCGCGACCCTGCTGTTTTGTCCAGCTGGCTCCGGCAGCTTTGTTCAAAAGATTGCTTTCTGATATGCTCCTCCACTCTAAGACTGAAAATTATAATTTATCTAAAATATAGCTCATGTTACATTATGCCCCAGTGCATCACTGATCTGTATGCTTCTGTGCAGGAGCTAGACTCCTTGGCAGGCCAGTCAACGGAAGCAGCTCTTAAACCTATGTCATAAAACGGCAAACTCTGAGTTTAGGGCACATAAGAAAAAAGTCAGATTTTTTTCCAGCCAAGATTTTTTTTTTAGAAGAAAAATACGTGATTTTGCTATAGCAACAGACACACATGCTTTTCCAGGACGGTGGTACAATATAATCTACACATTATCTACACAACAGCTTATCACTTAGGGTTCCAGAAGTTTTCTCTTTTCCAGTAGCAATGTGTTTTTTAAGCCAACTCTTTTCATATATGAATTATTATTTCTGCAGTTGTCTTTTATTTCTTCCCTGTCATTTCTCACAAATCTGATACCATTCATGTTGGGTTTTGAGTGCATGGAAAACTTTTTCTAAGGTTTTCATGGTCAAATATTCTGGCATCTCAATGAATTTACCTCTTTAGTGCTTCGGTACAGTTTCTGATAATTCTGGAGGATTCTTTTCCACACAATTCTTCTAATGTGTCTACTTTTAAATAAACTTGTCTCTTTCACTAACAGTGCATATAATTTACATTAAATTTGGGTTCAAACCTTAATGTCAATGGTAACCAGCCAAGTATTAATAATAATTATTAATATATGATTTATAATGTGCCAGCACTATTTTAAGTACTGTACATATGCCAACTCCTTTAGTTTTCACAGCTGCACCATAAAGCTATACTATTATTTAACCTCATCTTTGAGTTACAGGAAGGGTTAGGGCTCACCTCAGGCCTACAGTGGGACGGTCTGGTGCCAGGACTTATAGGTGGGCAGCTGGCCCTGGGTGTGCGTTCCAACTCACTGCACTGTACTCAGTAGAAGCCAGTGTGACTATGACCCTCCTTTAGTAATATGGTATTTGATCATTCCTAGAGGTAAAATGACAACTATATTCCACAAAGCAGTCATTTTTTAAATCAGTGCTTTTTTTTCATAGTTCAAATGTTTAATAAGTCAGCATCCTGAAGATTTATTTACAACGGAAAAGGGCCATATGTAGTTTTATTATATTAATTTTTCAGTTAGCACATGAAATGCAAAAAGTATACATTTTAATTTAGGAATACCATGCGATATTTTTGTCACATGTCATTATGGTTTAAATGGAAAATGTCTCCCCAAATTCTCATGTGTCTGGAAGGTGAGTGAATCATGGTAGGGCTATCCCCATCAGCCGATTCATCCACTGATAGGTTTGGCAGCTGAATGTGCAGCCAGGAGGGGGCCTGGGGGAGGTAGCTCACTAAGGGCGTGACCTGGAAAACTGCTTTCTTGGGCCCAGCTTCTCCCTTCTCACTCTCTGCAGTTTAATACCCATTTGTCAACCTTATACCTCCCGGACAAAAATACTGCAGTGCGACTGGTACAAACTTGACAGTATTAACTTCTATACTAAGCAAAGACTGTCGTGGATAAGAGACTGACTGGTGCACTGGGCTGTAATCCTCACTGCCAAATATCACACCCACAGCGGAGCAAGTGCCAGTTTGTAGTTGAACGAGGGGAACAAGAAAGACACGATTGTCATTCTGTGTATTTTAAATATTCTCCTTTAGCCACGCCCTGGAGTCCTACACTGCCTTGCCCTACCACATGCGGCGCCCCTGCCCTTCCAACCCCATCTCTCGACCAGCGTACCAAGGCAGCAACCCAATCAGCGACATTTGGTCAGTCCAAGCACTGCGGATCGTTGCTAAGTATCTGAAGAGGTACGTCATCCCGAGAGGACAAACAGAATAGAGAAACCATATCCTGCCATCACATGGAATGCGACCAGCCTGTTCCAGAATCACCTGACCAGGTCTGTTTACCAGATCGGCCCATGGGCATGAAGTACCAGACACCAGCAACCTTCGGGGGGATGCACGGGCTGCCAGGTGAAAACTGAATCCTGAATTTGCAAAGGAAAAACAGACCCTGCAGTCCCCTTTGCCCAGGGCACAAATGGAAGGCCCTAATTTATGAAGGATGCAAATTAAATAAATGGAGGCTTGTTCGTGAAACTCTCAAAACCAAAGCTAGGATGAGGGGAGATAGGCTTTGAGATTTGGGTCCCCAGGACAGAAACGAGAACCAACCTCCAAGGCCTCACAATGGTACAGAAAAGCTGTACTGAGAAACTACTCACTAGTTTATTACTGAGTAAACACACATGGACTAAAGTGAAGAAGTAAATGTGTACAGATTACTGACACAAAAGGTGTGAGAGGCAAAAAATGTAAAAAGGCTACAAATAAACTCAGGAGGCCGAGGCAGGAAGATTGCCATGAGTTCAAGGCCAGCCTGGAATACAAGACCCAGTCTCAAAAAACTACAAGCTAGGCACAGTGCCACATGCCTGTAGTTTCAGGAAGATCACTTGAGCCAGGATTAGGCTGAAGACATAGTGCAGTGATACAGCACTTGACGAGCATGTGTGAGGCCCTGGTTTCTGGTCACGAACTAAATTAGACAAAAATCAAACCAAATTCAATGGTCAGATTCAATGTTGATCTTATGGGAAAACTTAATTCAGCTCTTGTCCAATTCAGTTTACTACTAGATCGTGGAATTAAGTTCATAGATCAAGGTACCACTTACATTTATGTTTGTATACATGTGTGTATATATACATATACACATATCCGCCCATATACTTTAATTATCTCTATATTTCTTGTAATACTTCATACAATGCAGATGCTATATAAATAGTTATTATACTGTATTGCTGAGAGAATAATGACAAGATGTCACGACCCTCGCCGATCCCGCAGAGACGCAACACATGGAGCACAAGCTTGGTCTTTATTCTCCCTCCCACTTCCTGTCTTGGGTGCTTATATACATTCTCCTCTTGAGGCCCCGCCCACCACCCACAGATATTACCATATAAGGTCTGCAGTTAGTTTGTGTTAAACAGAGGTTTCTGGCTTGCTGCCAGCTGCCATCTTGGGGGTCGGTCTTTACGGCCCACCACATTGCCAGCCGCCATCTTGGGGAGCGGTCTTTATGGCCCGCCACAACAAGAAAAAGTCTATACATGTTCCATTGAGATGCAGTTTTTTTCTGAATATTTTCAATCCACCGAATTTGTGGATGCAGAACGGATTGATATGAAAGCTAAGTATTGAAGATAACAGACACCAGAGACATTGAAACTCCACAAAATGTGACTTGTTTTTGTATTTATTTGTAATAGAGACAAAGGGCAGCATAGCTCAGGCCTAGACGTGGACATGGTGCTTCCTCTGGCCTGGATCTAGCAGCTCCACTGAAGAGGGGGCCTCGGAATCACATTCTGTAGTGGAACAGAGGGAAGGGACTCGGGACGGTCCCCGGCTCATGGGGAATCTGTAGGGAAGGCAGTTAATCTGACAGTGACAGGAGGGTTGGCAAAGCCACAGCGTAGGTGCAGGATGAGGGGACAAAGGCAGAGCTGTTGTATCATGGGCTATTTCACCTTGTCATTTATTCAGGCAATAAAGAACTGACACTGGATTTTACAAGGGAGGTACAAATGCCTAACCCTTCCAAATGAAAGGAAGGCATACGAAGGTGACAGCACTGTGATGCATAGCAGGAATGCTTCCTTGAGGCAGAATCGCCAACACACAGTGAAGTGGTTCACTGGGTCATGGTCAGGCTTTTGGTCCCTGGGAAATATTTCCAAGCAGAATATGCAGACGGGCTGAGCCAAATCTCAAAGGGGGCTTTCAGGGTTTACTTTTCTGAAGGGTCACTGGAGACACACAGAGCAAACAAAAGCTGGTCCCACCACATTTCACTTCCCCAAGACCAGTATAAGAATAGATGTGCAGTTTACACACGTACCAAGAGTCCCTGGTGGGTCTGATTTGGGTCAATGTCTCATGAAGAAAGATGGCTAAGCTGTCAGGTAGCCCTGGGTGACAGGGTCACGGTGCAGTTCTGAGAAATGTGTATTCTGAGTTCATTCACAGCAGCCATCAAGGTCACTGACAAATGAAGAAGAATGAGTCTTAGGGCCTTGTCCTTGAGCAGCTCTCACAGTCCAAGGACCAGGCCGTTGCTTCCCCTGGCATTTTTATATCACATGAGTAGTTGACAGTGTATTTATTATGTCTCTGATGAAACCACTGATGAGAAAATATGTTTCTTTTTGGTCTTCACTTAGAATACAAAGCATCCTTTGACTAACTTGGCTAATTTTCTTCCTACTGAGTGGCATTTTCCCCCACCCCGATCTTTCCCTAAGGCACCTCTCACAGTAGGAAATATCAGTGTTGCTATGTTATTGTTCAGTATTTATATAATTCACAGGGCTGTCAGAAATCCTGATGATCTTGAGGCAAGGTCTAATATGCACTTGGCAAGTGCCTTTGCTGGCATTGGCTTTGGAAATGCTGGTGTGCATTTGTGGTGAGTGTATATGAGATTTTATTTCTTTATTCAAGTTATTGCTTTTAATATTTTTTAAAGTGTATAATTCAGGACAAGTGGTTAAAATTTAAATATGTTATAGTAGGAAGAAATTTAAGGTACTTAAATATTTCCTTAATTTGAGATCAATTTATTGAACCATGTATTTTTGTAATACCATTTTAAGCTATAATTCGTATACAGCTTACCTATTTAAAGTGTCAAAATAAATGGTTTTTAATATATACACAGAGTTCTGAAATAATCAGTGTCAGAACATTTTTACCCCAGAAAGAAATCCTGTACCCCTTATCTGTCACCCACCAACCCTCCCACCTCTCACAGTAAGTACTCAGTGACTATTATTAATCTACTCTCTGTCCCTGTACATTCCCCATTCTGAACATCTCAGGTCAAAGAAATCATATCATACGAGGTCTTTTGTGTCTGACTTGCTTTACTTAGCATGAGGTTTCCAAGGATCATCCATGCATCAGAATCTCATTCCTCTTTTTACCAAATAACAGTAGAGTTATTGTTATTTGTTATGGATATAGCAAGTTTTACATTTTCATTCATCAGCTGATGAACAATTGAATTGTTACAATTTTGGTCAATATAAATAATATTACCACGAACATTCCTATTTCAGTTTTGATGTACATACATTTTTAAGTTCTCTTATTTTATTCATAATGGATTGTCAATCATAAGATAATATATATTTAAAATTTTGAAAGTACCAGACTCTTCCACAGTGTCTGTTCCTTTCACATTCACACCAGTAGTGAATGGGGGTCATTTCTCCACAGCTTTACCACCTGGGCACAGAGTTTTAAGACCTCAAATGCAGGGTTTTTCCCCAATCTCCCCAAAAAAGAGAAAGGATCAGAATCTTTGCCAATAGTCTAAAATTAATCTGTTTGATGAGAATTTTAATGGCATTTTGTATTAAAGCTGAAAATCCAAAAACTGAGAACTAAGAATAAGTCTTTCCTGGGGCAAATACAGTGAAATTGTAATCCTCAGACTCTGCTACCAATAGGAGTAAACATTGGTACACTTTTCCAAAAGGCAAGTGAATAAAATGTACTCAGAACCTGAAAAATACTTATGCCCTTTGGCCCATTAATTCACTTCTAAGAATATAGCCCAGTGAAACATCTATGAACCAGCCAGGGTGACAGATCTGGCATTTCAACACACTTGGAGACTGAGGCAAGAAAATCACAAGTTCAAGCCCAGCCTAGACAAGTCAGTAACTTAGCAAGATCTTGTCTCAAAATAAAAAATAAAGATAAGAAAGGACTAGAGATGTAGCCCAGTGTGAAGGGTAGGTACTGCAAGAAAAACAAAGAAAAATTCATCTTATGATCAATAAAGTTCCTTAGATGGATATTCACCTAAATGTTATTTATAAATAAGAATTTTGGATGCAACTTAAATTTCCAACAGTGAAAGATTAACTAAATTACAATACTTAAAAGAATAAAATAGAGTCATTAAAAATGTTTTAGAACAAATTTATATCAAAAATGTTTACAAAGTATGTTAAGTCATTAAAAGAAATGTATGGCTATATACACAATACTATAATCAAATATAATCAAATACTATATATGCAAATATAATCACAAATACCTTGTTGGGGCCAAGTCCCACCAAGACAATCTCTCAGGATGTGACATGATCTTAAAGTCCAACCAAGAGCTTTATTACTCAGCTGAGGGCCATCCCTCCATAGCAGGAAGGCGCCCACTTAGACTGACACATAGTATTTAAAGGCGAAATCTACTCCTCCCCGCACCTGTTACCAAGAGGTTTCCGTGCAGAAGTGATTAGATCATTCTATTGTTAAAGTGCGGAATCGAATCATTACAGAAGCCAATAGCAACGATTAGATCACCGGTTACTATAGAACAGTATATTTTAAAAACATACAATCTGTGACTGCATGCATCGGTTGGGTGGACAGTTCCCAAGCAGACAAATTCTGGGTTCACAGGGAAGTTACAGGACACAAGTGGAGGTTTTTAACAAAATGGCTGTTTTTATGTCAAATTGGGTCTTACACTATATACACATTATAATCATAAATTAAATATATGCATTACATAGGATATAGGATTATGTATTATTTTATTTCTATAGAGAACATGAACTAAAATTAAAGCAATCAACCTCACTTTTTTTTTAGCCTAATGAGACAGGGTCTGTCTTTGTAGTTCATGTTGGTTCAACCTCACATTTTGAGCATTGTTAGAAAGATGCCTTTAGAAGCTACATGAATCCTATCACATCAAGAAAGCACACTAGCCAATAAATATCTGAGGCCAAGAAAGGTAGAGCACAATCCAACAACTCATAGAACCAATAGCTTTTATTTGTTTTTTCAAGGACGGGTTGTGGGAACTTTTTTTAAAATAAATAAAATACTTCTTTCTAAAATACTTCTTTAAATGCAATGTAGCTCTTGCTGAATAAAAAGTCATGCAATAACAAGAACTGCTGACCATTTTACTCATGCAGAACAATTCGTTTTCAGTATATTATTTGTAAATATATTAACTTGTCACAATACTTATATTCCAAATTCTCTATCAAATTATATAACCCTATTTGCTCACTAACAGTTTAAAGGGATATGAAGATTTTTTCTTTAATTAATTAATTAAAAACAAAAGCTGTTGCTGTGTGGTGGCCCATGCATATAATTCCAGCACATGGGAGCATGAGACAGGAGGATCACCAAGAGTTCAAGGCCAGCCTGAACTACATAGTAAGACCCTGTTTCACTTTTAAAATTAGTTAAGTAATTTTTAAAAAAACAAAAATCATGATGTTCTTTCTTGAGGACAACCAAATCTAAAACTTAAGGTAGAATTCAGGCAAAAGAAATCAGTTAGACTAGAATGGATTAGTATAGCCTTTCAGGGTAGAATAATGGACTATGCTTCAAATACCATTAATATAATATTTGAAAAGGTGTATCAATTATTGGTAGGTTAGATCACTGACAAGTCCAGTTTACATGTCACCAAATGGCATACAGTTCTACAATCATTTGACTTTGAACATTTCAGAGATCTCATTAATGAATATATTCAATTTGGATACATCATAGTGTACCATTATATCCAATAAACAGAGCACATAACTCTCTGAGGTAAATGTACTGTCCAGAGACTGTGAAGCGCTCTTCTATAATGATATCTTTGTGTTATTAATTTGAATTATGATACTTGTATGTCAACAAATAAAACTTTTCTTCTCTTCCAGCCATGGGATGTCTTACCCAATTTCAGGTTTAGTGAAAACATATAAAGCAAAGGACTACAATGTGGATCACCCACTAGTGGTAAAATAAATAAATATATGTATGTATGTGTGTGTATAAATAATTAAATCTTATATACCTCATAATTTTCATTAAGTATATTTATCATTTTTCCCCCAGTGCTGGGGATTAAACTCATAACTTTATACATACATATCAGGCAAATGCTCTACCAGTGAGTTACAGCCCTAACCTATAGCTGTTAATTTTTGCTCTGGGCATGGTGGCTCATTCCTGTAATCCCACTACTCAGGAAGTTGAGGCAGAAGAATCTCTGAGCTAAAGGCCAGCCTGAATTGCATAGCAAGCATGGGGGAGACATTTAGCTCAGTGGTTCCCACCCCTGCCTAGTAAGCACAAAATCCCTGGTTTGATCCCCTGTAACCACATACAACAATACTGGGTGTGGTAACTCACACCCACCAGCAATCAGTACCACATACCACAGTGCAGGGCATGGTGGCTCATGCCTGTAATCCCAGCACTCGGGAGGCAGAGGCAGGAGGATTACTGAGTTCAAGGTTTGCTTGGACTACATAGTGAGCTCAGGGCCAGCCTGAACTACAAAGTGAGACCCCATCTCAAAAAAAAAAATTGCTTTTGATTACTTGACTATAGGGCAAAGTAATATCGGAATATGTAGGAGGAAGAACAGCTTTGCTCTCTCTCTCTCTCTCTCTCTCTTTCTCCCCCCAGCCCCATGGCCTTTCCGTGGTGCTCACATCCCCAGCAGTGTTCACATTCACAGCAAAGGCGTTTCCGGAACGGCACCTGGAGACAGCAGAAATATTGGGTATGAACCATTACTCAGAAATCTGTGACTCACACAGGGAGTGTTTCCTAAAATTGTTTCTCAAGGTAACCATAAGGAATAATATTTTTTAAAAATATTGTTCTGGAGTAGCTGAATAATAACATGGCAGTGGATTCCCCACAACCCTAGCTAACTCTAAAATACTGTCGTTTTATGTTTTAACAGTCAGTTAATGAAACAAAACTAAATATTGATTCTATTAAACTTTTGGTGATACTATTTCCTTGGCTTGTATCTCCAAATAAATTATAACTGTACACTATTAATGTTATAAGTGGCTTTGCTACATTGAATTAATAATTCAGGAAGAAAAATAAATTCACAATCATGGGTAATCTAAACAAGAATTTTTATCTTTATAAAATTCCAAATAAGCAATCTGTTTGCCATACTGTAAGATAAATAATGCCTATGGTAAGAGACAGTGGTTTTTGAACCTTACCAGAAATAAAATGACATTTCAGGTAGCTGAAGTGGGAAGTAAAATGTTACTATTTTTCTGAAACAATTTTTTTGGGTTTTTTTTGTTTTATTGTTTTTTTTTTTTTTGAGACAGGATCTTGCTTTGTAGCTCAGGCTGGCCCTGAGCTATGTAGCCCAGGCAAGGCTCAAACTCAGCAGTCCTCCTGCCTCTGCTTCCCGAGTGCTGGGATTATAGGCGTGAGCCGCCACACCTGGCACTGTGGGGTGTGGTACCGATTGCTGGTGGGCGTGAGTTACCACACCCAATATTATATTATTGTATATGGTTACCGGGATCGAACCAGGGACCTTGCGCTTGCCAGGCAGGAGGCAGAACCATTGAGCTAAATCTCTGGCCCTGAAACTTTTTTTTTAATACACGTGGATATTTAATTAATTTGCAAAACATTTTATTCCCCTAGCTGTGTCCGGGGCAGGAAGGGAAAGCCTCAAAAGAACACTTTGTTAGGCTCCTCCTGCTCCAGCCGTTGCAGGGACCGTTTCCAAGCAGGCAGGCCGACCGCAGCCCTCCCGCGAGCGCGGCTGCCCGCTTCCCTCGCCCTCGCGCTCGGTGCGCCGCCCAGGACCCGGCGCTGTGCCTCAGCGCTGACGCGGGGAGCCCAGCACCGGGCAAGCCCCTGGCTTGACTTCCCAGAGTTTGCTGCAACTTTACCGGGAATCTTGAGTCCCTTTTCCCTTTCAAAAGGGAGATGTCCTTCAGCCATATTTGGGGCTGAAGTTGCCTTTGTAAATATGCAAACTATGTAAGTGGCAGTGGAGGGCTAATTCAGGCTACGTTTGTGGTATACAGCGAAAATCTGTAACTTATGTAAAGTTTACATTCCAGGCAGCCGTCAACATTATAAGAAAGCAGTTCTGTCAGACAAAATCCAAACTGGAAAAACCAACCAGCTCTTTCTTTGCGTAGGGAATTTTAATGTTATCTCACATTTTATCATTAAATACAGTATTTTAACTGTATATGTAAAATTAGATTTCCTTAGCTTTAAGCCAATGAATTCTCTTTCCTATAATTATTTTTTTCCTGAAAATACTTCACAGAAAAACCCAGAGATTCTGATGGTTTGTTTAACGGCAGCATAAAAACACCATAAATGCCATATTGTGTGTCGCCTTTCCATCTAATCCATGCTTTCACTGCCAGTGTTCACTGCTTTCACTAGGCAGCAGGGGCTTGTTCAGGCAAGGTCTACCGTTCACCTGGCTGCTCTCCAGCGGACCCGATCTGGTTCTATTTATACCATTTTCCTGGGTTATTGAAACAGTTCTCACTGTCATAGACAAGAAAGCTCAAAAGCACTATAAAGAAGCACCCCACTACGGAGGGGAACTTGTGTCCAGTCTCCTCCGAGGCATGTGGGGCCCTATGCAGCGCGTCCGGTTTGTGGAGTGCTGTACTTCTTGCAGGAAGCCGTCCCATCCAGACAAACGCGGAATGAGGCAGGTGCTAGCAGCTGGGTACTCAGTCCTTTTCCTCTGGGAATTCTCTGCCTATGAACAGAACCCAAGGGCTCTTCCAGATTGATATCTCTGTGATTATATGTATCTTAAGTTTATTGGTACAACTTAGGTATCAATTATGATCCATTCATCATTAGGAATTTGTACCTGTACATAATATATCTTAGTTCTTTTTCTTTTCCTGTTCTCTTTTCCTTCCACCTCTCCACCCCTTCCTACTGGCAAAAGCTCTGTTTCCATTTTTTCCTTTCTCCTATTTTTTCTTTCCCTTCTTTCCTTCTCCTCCCCTTCTTCCCTTCTGAACCTTTTCTTTCTATTTCACATTTTCTATTCTAATTATTATCTAATATATATTTTGTGACATTATACATATTGATGATTACATCAAAATTCTGCGTTAAAAATATCCAAGCCATGGCAACCATCTTGCCCTTCTCCTTTGTCTTTACTATCTGTACATGAAAAACTGTTTGGTGAAAGTTTTCTTGCTCTCGGCTCTGTAATATTCATTCATTTATTTTTGAGACAGGGTCTCGCTTTGTAGTTCAGGCTGGCCCTGAGCTCACTATGGAGCCCAGGTAAGCCTCAACTCAGCAATCCTCCTGCCTCTGCCTCCCGAGTGCTGGGATGACAGGCTTGAGCCTGGCATTTGTGGTATGTGGTACTGATTGCCAGTGGGTCACCACACCCGGTATTGTTGTATGTGGTTACCAAACCAAGGCCTTGCGCTTGCTAGGCAGGCACTGGAACCACTGAGCTAAATCTCCGGCCCGGCTCTGTAACATTTATTGTAAGGAACCTTTCCTGTCTGTTCACCATAGAGTTCAAAGTAAGTTTTATAACTAGAGTGAGGAAATATTTCCTTTCTTGGTCTCACATAGCCCAATTTTTGTCATACATTTTTCTTTCTTTTGGGTGATAAAAGTAGGAGTTTTTGTACTTCTTTAAATTTGTCTCACAAGGTATTTGCAAATGGTTTGTCTTTTCCTAAAATGTAACTATGAGAAAAGATGTTGAACATGCCCGCCTCTAGATGTCAGCAAATTCCAATGCCTGAAAACAGCATAGCTGGGTTTATCTTACAGAAGCTTCCTCCTACTCACTCTAACACCAGCCTCTCCTGGTCTGCTATCTTTGTTCTGTTTCTTGGCTCTCTCCTCCTCTTCCTCCTCCTCCTCCTCCTCC
>PVIC010045008.1:0-14799 GCA_004025085.1 Thryonomys swinderianus
CCGAGTGCTGGGATGACAGGCGTGAGCCACCACGCTCGGCACTGTGGTATGCGGTATTGATTGCTGGTGGGCGTGAGTTTCCACGCCCAGCGTTGTATGTGGTTACCAGGGATCGAACTCAGGACCTTGCGCTTGCGAGGCAGGCGCCGGAACCACTGAGCTAACCCTCTGGCCCCACCAAGTAATGTTTTAAGAAAACCTGACAAAACAACTGAGGACATGTGCTTCCCTGTTAACCACCAGTTGTCGTGTTATTGAATTTTACTTGAAGCCTCCGGATAAACTGCATTTTACAGTGTTATCCCAGTTCAGCAGTGGCAGTCATTACTCCAAGGCTAAGTGTAAGAACAGAAAAGACTTCCTACAGTTCTTTTCGAATCCAGTTGTCTCATAAAATTGTCTTAAAATGAAAAGTTGTTAAGTTCTTCTAAGAGCTTTTGAGTAGGAAGCTACAGGTACACTGGTCACTTGGATGTAGCTTCTTGTCAGTCATAGATTTTAATTGGTCCCTGTGCTTAAGCCATGAATTTCTTTTTGGCTCAGTTAAGATATTGTTTCCTTTTCCTATTACATTGTCTAGTGATGAATAATGGCTGACCGGTATCTTTGACAAACTGGTTCCAAGTTTCATTTCAGTGTCTTGAAGTATAATACCCAGGAACAGATTTGTGTTACCTAAAATACAGCATCACTGTTTCTCCACATCCATCAGTAATTTAGTTGGAGTATGGAAGTTAAACATAATTTCGATGACAATGAAGATGTACATTACAGACATCATTTTCTATTATCCACCAATAATACACAGATATTTCTAATATTCCTTTTTCCTTTTCTATTACCTACTTGTGAGTGGAAGCTAGGAACAGAATTTGGAGAACTGATTCTTAAGCTCTTTTATCAATTTTCAGTTTTAACAGGTATCTTTCATCTTGCTTCTATTCAGTTTGGCTTCTAAACAGCATTTTAGACTTTCTGTGTATTGTTTGTAAAATGCTTCACTTTGTATAATATAAGATGCCCAAACATGTGAGGCACATAAATGGCTTTTATACATTTTTAGTGAGAAATACAAGATGAATCATATTTCTATTATCATTGACAGATTAAGAATTAAATTTACATTTTAAAAATTTTAAATTAAATATACATTTTTAAAAGTTGGAAACTTGTTTACTGATGCATTTAGTGCAAAGTTAGAGCAAATTTCTACAGCAAAAGTCAAAGAGAAGTGAAACCGTACCAGCTGCTTTTACTAACAAGTCCGAATGCAAAAATATCCCCACCGATATCTTCACAAATGTATATTCAAGCTGAATGCAAAGACATCTTCATTAGCACTACTACAAGCAGGAAACTTAATATGCCTAAAATTGGGGGATTAACAAAATTATCAGACTTTTTGATTTCAGGAAACTGAATAATGACAGTCTCGAAACAATCTAAACTCACTTAGGTTAACAAGTCATGTTTTTTTCCATGCCACTGATGATAAAAGAGTTTTACTTCTTTCAAATGTAAAACAGATTCCAATTTTTATAAATTCTACTCATTTCTGTGTACCTCATGAAAAAGAATATTCAAAAGTATACAAGTGGAAGTAATAGAGGGACAAGAAGAGATTCTTTTTAGTCAGAATTTGTTTTGCCTCTTTTTCTCTTCTAAATGATGACAGGCAGGATTAGTATTTTAAATTTTATCTAGAAGGCTGGTTAGATTAGCAACTTGATGGACTCTTCTTAGGTACATTTGCACTGAGCATTTTCTGGGCCAACTTCCTTAGGAAATCTTTACTCGCAGCAACTCTTACCTCAAAAGTTAGATACCATTGTGAATGTTAAACTATGAGCAAAGGCAATATTAATCATGAAGATTATTTTACTTTACAAATTACGTAGAATGCACTGAGGATTGAAGGCCTTGATAGCCACCAAGATCACTGTGTTATGAGAATAAAAATAATATAATTAAAGAATGATAATACTACGAAAAGGAAAAGAATGAAATTCCAACAAAAAAATCATACCTTCAGAATAAATACAGCAGAGAATGGTGCAACTTCAAAATAATTTTAAATGAAAGAGACACTGTATAGAGGGGGTGTGGTGTTGTGGGGTGGGTAGGGATATGGGTAAAAATGAGAGTTAACTTGTGTCATATACTGGCACAAATCCCCCAATATTGAGTGTGATTGTGAGCTGTACACAGAATGTACCAAAAAAGAATTCAATTAAAAAAAAAAGAAAAAAGACACATAAATAATTACCAAATCCTAGTGTATGAACTGTCACCCTGCTGGCCCCATCCATGATGTACTTCCTGGTTTTTGTATGAGCAAGGCAGAGCATGAAAGCCAAAGGAAGAAAGAAGAAAGGAAATGCGAGAAAGGATTTGATTGTGGTCTAAAGAGTGTGTGAAAATCTAAGTCCACACTAAACTGAAAATACTAAAAATGCCCTTGGGCAGTCAGGAGTGTGAGTGACAGGGAATGGACCACAACATACGCGTGAATATGCAGGTGTCTCCTACAGATAAGTTTGGAGCGAAGAAGGAAGCCAGAAAGGAAGAGGGAAGCATTTAAAAAATTTGAGTAGTAAAAGGCAAAAGAGTCGAGCAATAATGTGCAAATGTTGGGTCTATGAGAAAAAGATTCCTCAATCCTTTGTCTAGAACTAGCCACACAACCTTTAAGGCCGCTGAAATCTCTGAACTTTACTAAACTAAGTAACTTTACAACAACTCAGTACCACAAGAATTAGGAACAGTAAAATTAACAGGACCATTAAATCAGTAGAGCCCCTTGTTCCCCTGCGAGGATGTGCTTGGCTTATTTGGTCATCTTGAGAACTCACAGGGAACTGAAACCCACTGCAAAAGGATGAAGAGGAGTTAAATAAAGAGGCCATCCTCAGGAGGGGCTTGAACTATAGGACTGAGCTGGGAAACACGTGCTTCGATGTCCTGAGGGACTCCCAATTTTACTGGACGTCCAGATAGCACAAAACACTGGGCTCTACTTTAGGTCTTTCACCATCCATGGTCGCAGTGAAGAGAGCTGGATGAAATAATCTAACTCAGAACAAATTTGGACATTTGGTGCCTCACGCCTGTCATCCCAGCACTCGGGAGGCAGAGGCAGGAGGGTTGCTGAGTTCGAGGCTTGCCTGGGCTACATAGTGAGCTCAGGGCCAGCCTGGACTACAAAGTGAGATCCTGTCTCAAAAAATACAAAAAACAAACAAACAAACAAACAAAAAAACTTCACATCCTTGGATTCCAGAACTGGGACAAAATATGTTGCATCATTGTTGGTTTCATAAATTTGATCATTGTGTCATGATTATATAATGTGTTAGCTTTAAGGGATGCTCAGAGTTCTATAGCAACTCTGTGTACTACACTGGATATTTTTTGTAAACTTAAAGTGTTTCAAAATTGAAAGTAAAACGTTTTGCTTTCAGTTCTGTAATGTATTTCCATAATGTCTTATATTGTAAATATTTCTATGTATAGAAAACTTGGCTCTTTTCCCCACCAAATTTGTTTGTCACGAATATAATGAAGGTTTTTTTTAGGCAATTAGTACGTTATTTATATAAGTCAATATCACACAAGAAATATTTCATCAAAATTATACAATTATTCTTTTTCAAGTGAAAAAAACATGTAATTCCAAATGGTAAAGAAAGAACTAGCTTTCAGTCTGAAAAGGGGCCCTCGAGCTATGATAAATCTAAATAGATTTTCGACTTATAGAAAGAGCCTTGAGTGTCTTTTGCAGAGAACAGTATAATAATTCTATGCCTACGACACTGCCTTTTGGGTAATATTTTTTCCAAAACAGTTTATGTTGGAGCTTTGTCATCAGTCTTCATGGTACTCAGAAGTTGCAACTTAGTAGCTTCCTAAAGATAATATATGTGTACTAAATTTAAGAAATTTATACTCCTTCACATATCATATTCTTTATGAATCCAGAATAGAAATAACTGTATATTTTAAATTACCAGGGTATGCCATACAGATAAAATAAAAAAATTATATTACTGGTAAAATATCATAAATACAGAGCATTTCTTTTTTTTTTTTTTTTTTTCGAGACAGGGTCTCACTTTGTAGTTCAGGCTGGCCCTGAGCTCACTATGGTGCCCAGGCAAGCCTAGAACTCAGCAATCCTCCTGCCTCTGCCTCCCGAGTGCTGGGATTACAGGCGTGAGCCACCACGTCCGGCATTGTGGTATGCAGTGTTGATTGTTGGTGGGCGTGTCTCCACGCCCAGCATTATATGTGGTTACTGGAGATCGAACTCAGGACCTTGCACTTGCAAGGCAGGCGCCGGAACCACTGAGCTAACCCTCCGGCCCTACAGAGCATTTCTTTAACCCTTCATTAACAAATATCTCTGCAAACCTCAGGTTAATTTTTCCTCCAAATTTTCAATAAAGTCCTTTTCCTGTGGCCTACTCTTCCTGATAATAGAGTCAACTATTGACCATTGGTGAGGGAGCCCTAAGACTGTTCCCTGTATCTTTCAATAATTTTCAGCATTAAATACTATTTCAGACTGGTTTGTACTCATTTCTTGGGATATATTGTACTGACACTAACTGTAACAACAGCATACACCATGTCAGGAATAGCCAGTGAGTCTTTTCTTTCTTCTACACCCTCCTGTCTATAAGACCCAACTTGACATAAAAACAGCCATTTTGTTAAAAACCTCCACTTTGTATCCTGTAACCTCTCTGTGAACCTGGTACTTGTCTCCTTGAGAACTGTCCAGCCAATCAATGTGCACAGCTGCATATTGTATGTTTTTAAAATGCACTATTCTGTAGTAAGCAATGATCTAATTGTTGCTATTGGCTTCTATAATGACTCACTTCTGCATTTTAACAACAGAATGAGCTAATCACTTCTGCATAGGAACCTCTTGGTAACAGGTGGGGGGGGGTAGTAGATTTTGCCTTTAAATACTGTTCCCCAGTTTTACCTCTGCACCTTCCTCCTATGGAGGGATGACCCTTAGCTGAATAATAACGCTCTTGGTTGGACTTTAAGATCATGCCATGTCCTGAGAGATCGTTTCAGTGGGACTTGGTCCTAACACCATCTTGTTTTTTGCATTTTGTATTTCACAATACCCAGGTTATGCTATGCAAAAGCCACTGGAAGACGGCTGAAGATCACTTTTGTCTTTATTAAACTGTAGAGGATCCATTACCTCTTGATAGTAACTCAAGTTTCTAGAGCACAAAAGTCAGATATTATAACTTTTTATCATTAGGCAACCCCCAAAATATGCATGCCAATGTTCTGTGATCCTGTTGTAGTGTTGAAATGCGAAAGTTTGTTGATTCCATTAGACACCTCCTCACTTGAATTAAGTCAAGAATTCTTTTCAGTGGGTTTGTTAGAAGAGTTAATGTAAAATCTTGTATTTTCAGTGGTTGCTAATAATATTACTGATGATGAATCTTATTTTATTAATAGAGAATCACAATTTGTGTTTGAAAAATCTTACAAAGGATATTAAACTTTTTAAAGTATATTATACAGCAAATAAGGCAATAATGTCCCAATTTACATTCCAATGAGAAATGTATTTTGATCGTTTAGTTTGTTTGTCTCTTCTATGATAACTAATATCTATCACTAGCTTTTTCTTTCTTTTTTTTTTTTTTTTTTTTGAGACAGGGTCTCGCTTTGTAGTTCAGGCTGGCTCTGAGTTCACTATGTAGCCCAGGCAAGCCTCGAACTCAGCAATCCTCCTGTCTCTGCCTCCCCAGTGCTGGGATTACAGGTGTGAGTCACCACGCCCGGCTTTCTTTTTTTTTTTTTAGACAGGGTCTGACTTTGTAGTTCAGGCTTGCCCTGTGCTCACTATGCAGCCCAGGCAAGCCTCGAACTCAGGCACACAATGCTCCTGCCTCTTCCTTCCCAGTACTGGGATTACAGGCGTGAGCCACCACATCCAGCACTGTGGTATGTGGTACTGATTCCTGGTGGGTGTGAGTCATCATGCCTGGTGTTGCTGTATGTGGTTACCAGGGATTGAACTAGGGACCTTGCACTTGCTAGGCAGGGGCCAAAACCACTGAGTTAAATCTCCAGCCCACCACTAGTTTTTATGATCTATATCCTAATCCATTATTAAAGTACGTTTTGCTTATAATCTTAAATTCTGCATTTCATAATAATGACATTTTGAGGATCATTTTAATATAATGATATATAACTAAGACTTCTATGGAATTCTCACTGTAAAAGTTTCTTTTTCTTTAAATAATATAATACTATTCTATAAAATATCTGACAAGAAAGAGTACTCAATATTTTATAATTTAATTTTTGGTAAGTTAAAAACGTGACATAAAATGAAGTGTATAGAGTAAAACTGAAAATTTATGTCTTTAAATCTGGGTTTTAAATTTTTAAACTCTTTCTTCATTAGATAGGCAGGATCAAGACTTTTTTTAACAAGCAAACTTTATCACAGGCACCTGGGACTGCATTGCTGTTATCTTCATTAATCTCCTTTTCCTCTTTGCACTGTTTGAAATAATAACTCTTGCTTAAACATTTAGAGAACTCTGAAATGATGTTCTATCACATTGACGTATATGTCTCAAACATGTTTGATATATTTAAGTCTTTACTGCTTACCTCTCATTTGAATTTGAACAACATGAACACTTTTTTTCTGAGAAGATAGGAGAAAACATATTCTTAGTTGCTCTTCCTTTTATGCAATGTGTATCATCTGATTAAAAAAGTAAGAGGAAGACAGAAAAAATGAAGACAGCAAAGAAAGAAATTGAAATTGAAATCCCTTCCACCTCTATTCAATGATACACTTCAAAAATGGGCATCTGAAATGAACAGACACTTCAGATGAAGAAGCATAAATGGCAAATAAATATATTTAAAAATGTTCAAAAGCACTGGTCATTTGACAGACGCAAATTACAACAACACTGAGATTCCATCTCACTCCAGAAAGAATGACTATTATCAAGAAATTAACCAATGACAAATGCTGGTGCGGATGTGGGGAAAG
The DNA here is from genome assembly GCA_004025085.1 of Thryonomys swinderianus. NCBI lineage: Eukaryota > Metazoa > Chordata > Mammalia > Rodentia > Thryonomyidae > Thryonomys > Thryonomys swinderianus. The sequence continues at coordinate 7,061 of PVIC010045008.1, forward strand.
GAATCTTTTTCACTGGTGGTGGGACTGTAGACTGGTGCAACTAGTGTGGAAGTCAACGTGGATCTTCCTAAACAAACAAACAAACAAACAAACAAACAAACAAATCAAGCAACCCGCCCCCCCCCAAAATAAAGAACCAGATGTCCCATTTGACCTAGCTATTCCCCTTCTTGGAATCTTCCTGATTGAATTCAAAGCATCGTAGTACAATGATATATGCACAGCTTTGTTTATAGCAGCACAGTTTGTAAGAGCTAAAGCTGGGAAACAGTCCAAATGCCTATCAACTAATGAATGGTTAAAGAAAATTCAGGGATTTTTTAAAAACACAAAGTACAAATTTTTCATAGAGAAGGATAAACTTGAAACATTTCTAAGAAAATGGATGCAGCTTGAGACCATATTTTAAGTGAAATAAGTCAGACGTACATCTTTAAATATTGTATTTTTTCTCCAGTGTGAGAAACTGAAAGGGTAAATATGTACCAAAATGTATAATAGATGTTGGGAAATGGGAAGAAAATGTTCAAATGGGAAGAGAAACAAGGGAATAAGGAAGGGGAAAAGGAAAAAAGGTAAAGTTTTTGTAAATAAGGAGGGGAAGGGAATTGAAAGGAAAGGAGGGGGATGGGGGAAAAAGAAGAGCCAAGTTATATTATGTTTAGATACAAATTCCCAATATTGAATGTAATCATCATGTAATCTAAAAGGTCCCCACAAAAGTAATTATTTACAAAAATAAAATAACACTAATTCACTCTAGCATAAAAAATAAAATCACATAACGTTAAAAAGCAAAAGGAAAGGAGATATAAGGGAAGGAAAAAGCTGAATGGGAAAGGGAAGAATGAAATGATTGAAACAGGGCATTAAAAACAATAATAATTGGTGAAGAAACTATTTTTTAAAATATATTTCTGAGTATAGAACTACCTGAAAAAAGAGCATTAACTTTTTTCTTACATGCTATTTATACTTTGAAATTATTTTCCATATGTTACGTTTGCAGACTGAGACTAAAAAATAAACTGCTTAGCTTTTCTTGTAAATTTTATATGCATGTAATACATAAGAGGCTCTTCAAATTTATAAGGGGTGTAGTCAAACCTATATGGATTCTGTTTATATGTGAGGATTATCATCAATCTAATTATGAGGAGACATTAAGATTGTGAACCATAAGTAGGTAAGTGAACTTTATTATTTAAAGTTTTAAAAATATGTGAGATAAATTTCCACTAATTTAAACAAAAGGGAAATATTTCAATATCAACATATAAAGACTGTTGACAATTTGAAAGGACCATGAAGAAGGATCTTAATAAAAAGAGAAATGCAAAAGCATAAATCAAAAAGAAATAATTGCAAGTGACTAATCAAAGAAAACAAGTAAACACCAATGTTTTTCCCATTTCAACACTTTTTTTTTTTTTGAGTCAGGGTCTCACTTGAAGTTCAGGCTGCCCTTGAGCTCCCTATGTAACCCAGGCAAGCCTCGAACTCAGCAATCCTCCTGCCTCTGCCTTTCCAGTGTTGGGATTATAGGCATGAGCCACCACGTCCAGCACCATGGTATGTGGTACTGATAGATGGTGGGCCTCAGTCACCATGCCCAGCATTGTTGTATGTGGTTACCTGGGATGGAACTCAGGACCTTGCACTTGCTAGGCAGGTGCTGGAAGCCTGAGCTAAATCTCTGGCCCTCAACACATTTTTTTTTAATTTTAAAAAGCTTTAAATATCTGAATATTTGTTCATTAGTAGAGAAACTTGTCTAAGCAATAAGTTCTATACTCACCATTTCTTCCATGCTTCTTAAGTCTCTAGCTACATATCTACCTCCAAATACCTCTATCTATGTATTGACCTGAAGGGGAAGCTATATTTGTAGGCAGTAAAACAAACTGCAGTAAATAACAGAATTATGCTGGATGTCAAAACCAAATCTGAATGTTTGTATATACAAAGTGACGTAGGTAAGTCACCAGTTTTGCGCTGTTGGTGTTTCCTTCTGTGAAGTGAACTGAAGACAAGAACAGGGGAAAATATTGTTTCTTTCCACATTCTTGTATTATTCATCTCGTTATACATAACTTAGTTAACTTTGCAATTAAACTAACAAACTGTAAAAATCGAGACTTTCTCTTTACATTCTCCTCTCGGGATAAGAGTTGCAATGAAAGAGGGAATAAGGGAGGAGAGAGGGGAAGGAAAGGAAGAGAAAAGGAGAAAAAAGGGAATAAAAAGAAAAAGGGAAGCAAAGCTTTTGAAAATGGTTGGAGGAAGATCGGTGGAAGGGAGGGAAGAGGAATGGGAACAAAATAGAGGGATCAAGATATATTATATACAGGTACCAATTCCCTGTGATGGTCATTATGTATGTCAGAAGTGTAGCAATAACATTAAGTTTTATAAAACAGCTCTTACTTTAGCCCTCTGCTGTACAGAGACTGTCTAGTGGTTTCTCTGAGGCATCTTCACACAACATCGGGGAGAGCTGGATCTTGTTCTGTCAGTCAGGGTCCGGTCTGGTCCCTTCCAGACGGTCTCTCTTTCTGGGGCTTGCCAGTCAGCAAGTTTCAGTAGGTGAGTTCAGCCCGCAAGTGTGACTCTCAGTATGTTTTGACAAGAGCATATTAGAATTAGTGAAGAATTTCAAAGATAAGGTGGCTTAGTGTATCCAGAGTTGTTTCTGGGTCTTCTAATTTCATTCCATGCTATCTAAATGTCTCACTAAAGCCAGTGCTGCTAATGGAGATGTGCTTGTTTATTAATGCATTAAGGAAAATGGTGAGAGTCACTGATCTGTAGAATATTTTTCCAGATCACTCATAGGGGTGCTCCATTCTCCTCACCAGAATATATCTTTCACCCCAAATGTAAAAAACATTACTGTGTGAGTAAAAAGAGTTTATTTCTTATTGCTCCTTGAGGACCGAATGTCATCACAGATACTGAGGTAGGAAAGGACAAAGTGTGGAAGGCGATGTGGTGCTGACGGTGTCCCTCACGACAGCTAACTGGAATGTGCTTTCACTCTGGTGGCTCTGTTGTCTCACTAAAGAGATGTGAGGGAAAATCCTTCCATCTGAAGAGGAGACTAATACAGAGGCTTCTGTGATAAATGAGAGGGTCCTTTAGGCACAGAGTGATCTCCACCAGCTGGATCTTTAATTCCCTCTTTTTGTACAACAGGATAATTTGGGATCTTTCAGAGTGAAACCCCTCCTGAGTGGAGCCCGCCAGTACTTTTTTTCCCTAATGTTTCATCACCATGTCCTTAGAATGGGCTGCACCGTTTTTTGAGTGAAAGACACTTTTCAAGAGTCAGGGGTCCTTCCTTCTCCTCTGTGTGTTTTGAGCACACTTCCTTAGGTCGACTGCGGAGAAATGTGGTGTGTTTCAGTGCTGTTTTCTGGGCCACAGAGTTCTGGGAGCCAGAGTAATTCAGAATGTGGCAGAGAAGGGCGATAGACCTCTGGGCCCTCTGATTTTGGAAACATATGATTTTATACAACACATACATTCAGCATGAACCGTTCTCTGCTGTAGAGACCGAAGTATTTGAACTGTACACATGGAAGAGAGTATTTTCTCCTTAAACCCCAGGAAGATACATAGAAAGTTATTTCTGTTTACTTGTCATACCTCTTTTCTGGCCAATGGGGATTGCTCTGACTGCTAATCAATGGTTAGAATATTGTCCAGAGTGGGAGCCATTAGTGTAGACTTGTGAATGGAGATAACATCGGACTTTGCACACAATCTCTTCTAATGGCCCTGGGTCTGAATTGGGTCATGAGCCATTTGATGTTTGCCTCTGAGTGAGATAAAAGCATGTTAAAAGACAAGGAAGTCCAGAAACAAAGCTAAGTCAGATCATACACAAGGAAAAAAAGGGTTTTAAAAATAAAAGGTTTAGAAAAATATGTGGAAATAAAGCTGAAGACAATTAGCTGGGTGTATGTGTGTGTGTCCGTGACATGTCGAGGGGCAGTGACACTAGACACGGTGACGGTGTCTTCTCACACACGTCATCTCACCCCCCCCCAATTCCCTTTAAAGAGAATGAAGGGGCTGATGCGCACGCAGACTGGGTCACCCTGAGTTTGAAATTCAGATCTCATTTCACACCCGCTTCAGAGACTGGAGTATCCTTTTCATGGCATTTCCCTTTCTTCTTTAAAAAAGTCCTCTTCAATTTTTAACAAGGAGAATCACTTTTTAATGACAGAACATTTAAATATGCTCTTTTTCAGGAGGGGTCATGTAGAATGAGTACAGCCGTTGTCCTCTTCGGGCCCTGCATCTTCCTGTGGGTGGCCAGCTGTGCCTAAGTCTGAGGGTCCAATGGAGAGAGCATTTTGCAGAAAATATCATCTGCTTGTAGTTTCCCCAGGGTAAGAGATTTTTAAAAATATTTGAAATGATCCTGTTTCCTCACCCTAAAGGTCATGACTACACATCTCTTTTCATTACACTCTCTTGACCTGTGTTTTCTCATGTGTATATCTAATGTCTCTGGTTTTTCCATTTTTTAGACCAAATATCCATTGATTTTAGCTAAGCATCAATTTTCAGATCCAAATTTTGGGGATTCTGAATGACCCTGGACCTTAAGTTTCTCACTGTTCTATCACTATGCGCTCAGAAACTGTAAAGAGTTCACACTGTGTACATTCACAGACATCAATACATGTGTTTTCTCTTCTTGATGGTAATAGCTATAGATCACTTGTAACACTTATTGAGCACTTTCTCTATGTGAGGCACTGAGGAAGAAATCTTTACATTTTACTTCACTGAATTTTTATACCTATATTGTAGAGTAGTATTGGTAATTTATCTGTGAAGAACATCTTAGAGAGGTCATCTAACTTCCCTAATGTTGTACAGATTGTAAATCACTGCAGGTAAAACCGGTCTGTGTAGTGAACAAAAAGAAAGAAGAGCAGCCCATTTAGTATTACCAAAACTTTCATGAAAATGCTTGAAGTACTTTGAAATTTGGGAAAGATCTTTCAAAATGCAAGTTTTATGTTATCCTCTTTTAAAAGAACAAAATTACATATGCTGTACTTGCTCTGAACACCATCCTGTAGTGAGTTTTAATGATTTCTTTCCACATTATACAGTCCTTAATTTGCCCTCCTTGTCCCTGGAGATGTAGTTTTGTATTACGTTTTTGTTATTGCTGTTGTTTAAAGTAATTTTATCCTCTCAGTGAACTAGAATGATTTCTAAAATAGCAAAGGGGTGCGTAATACTCTGATCCAGCAAGAATATTTTCTCACATGTAGGAAACTGGTAGCTGTGGATGAAAATAAAATAGGATCTACATCAACTGTTGTTGCATGAATTTAAGGAAGAACATTGAGTCCAGAAATCCCAATTTAGACTTTTTTCTTTAAATATTGAGGAAAAATTGGTGATTGCTTAGAGTTTGCTGGGCTAGATATTGTGGTAGGTAATTTTCACAAACCTTTCTAGTTTCATGCACTCAGAAACTTTTCGTGAAATGTTATAACATCCCTGTTTTGCAAGACAAATCAAGGTCTTATGGTTAGAGTATGACAGAACTGGTGACTAAGTATATGCCATCTAACTTCAAAATTTACTATTGTAGGCCATGTAGAAAATTCTGCTGATAAATAACTGACTTTTGTTTACATTATCTCATGTTGAAATTTCTGTGAAGGTTGCTGTGTTAGCTCAAGCATTGCTGAAGTCAACTACCTCATGTATACAGTTTAACTAATGAGTGGCTCAATTAGTTCACAGTTTTTGAGGGTGTTGTCTGCAGTGGGCCAGGTTGAAGACAAAACTTCAAGGTAGGTTGGTGTGGCAGAGCAAAGCTCCTCCATGCACAGTGGCTGGGAAGCTGAACAGGGGAAAAATGCCAAAGGGAAGGGAAAGGACCATCAACCTGATGTGGACTCTAGGGCTTTGCCTCCAGAACACAGCCAGACACACTCAGGAGTTTGCTTTACTCATCCTTCAGGTGGTTCTAAAGCCAATCAAGTTGACAGTTATGTTTTACTGCTATAATTGCCATTCTGATAATTTTAGGAACCGAGAATGAAAAAATGTTCTACACAAAAAGTATGCATTGATGATGAAGAGCTTTTAAACAGATAAGTTACAAAGCCACGTTCAATAATGGTTCTCTCCATGGTTTAAAACACAGTAGTTATGATGTCAGTGTTGATTACATTGAAAGGAACACAACATCTTTTCCTCTAAGGATTAGTAGTCTGCTCATGTGATATAGAACAAGGTTTAGCAGTCCATTTGTGGTCTAGATTATAACTTTGAATTCTATTCTCAATACCATTCCATCTAACAGACTTTTTTTTTTTTTGGTACCAGGGATCAAACTCAGGCCCTTCTGCTTCCAAGGTAGGCATGTAGCACTTGAGCTAAATCTCCAGCCCTAACAAACTTTTGTCACTCTGAATTCCCTTTGTTCTGTATTCCTCATTTTACTGTTTTATTCAAAAAGCCTGTCTTCTGCTTGACTTTTCATATCTAAATGCTTTTCTTGTAGGCTTCAAATAACCTATTTTACTATAACCAGCCAGAATAGAAGCACAGAGGGGACATTGAGTAAGAATGGAATAAATGGAAGCAGAATACTATTGCAAAAGATTTGGAGTTTTAGAATTCTTGGAGTGAATCATGTAATTTATTTTTAAATCCTTGAAAGAGGGGTCTCTTTCCTGCTAGTCTGTAGGAAAATATATTGACTTTTCCTTACTCTGCCCTACTTTTTCTTCCTCTCTTCTGTATTGATTATTCTATGTGGATATCCTATCTGATGTCCTGTCTCCTAGTGAAATGAGCCCTCTCTACTCTCACATTATTTTTTCCTTAGACTCCCTTCCAACTCCAGTTCTCTGATGTTATTCAGACACAACACTTGGTTGTGGCACTGAGCACAGCATAGATTACTATGAACACATTCTCATATACTTATGTACAGTAAGTATAACTACCAAGAATGAGACAGACAGATAACATTCAGGGAGAATGAGAGGTTGTCTACTAAATAAAACACAAAGCACAAATCTGATCAGAATTTTAATGAATGGCTTGAGTTTTTTTAAATTGTCAACATCAGTTGTGAAGCAAAATTAGTGGGATAATGTGATCATTTCAGATCTAGTATACAAGAAAAAGTACAGGTAAGGCTGGAAAATGATTTTTCTGGCCCACATTTGTTGTTATTAGAAATTAGTATAGCCGAGCTATCTAGTCTATCCTGGGTTTAATTTACTTTCTATACATGTATGCCTTGGCATTCCTATAGGAGAATTTCAGATGGGGAGAACAGTGTATATGGATGAACAGGTCCATTTACTGGTAGCGTGGAGTAGCTAGAAATAGGCCCTGACCCACTGATCTTAATCAACCCGATGTTTCCCTACTCATTCTGGCCTTCTGAGCTGTGGACTATAAAGTGATCTCATAGCCACAGTGGACAAGCTCTGCAAACTTTTATTCTCATTTCCTTTGAAAGCTTCCATTCTGTGTGGAAGGCATCTACTGGGCTAAACATAGATGGTGTAGAGGATTTATTTTCTGTCCCCTATACTACATGACCATCAGACTATTGCTTCAGCTTTCACAGATTCAATCAAAATTTGCTTGCTGAAAACTTGTTTCACTGATCATGTATAGTCTAGGATTTCTCTTTCCATATAAGTACTTTCTTTCAGTGACAAATTCTGCAGTCTGAT
>PVIC010045009.1:0-14775 GCA_004025085.1 Thryonomys swinderianus
TTTTTTTTTGAGTCCTCTGTGTATGCTGCAGAGTAGTCCTTTATCTGATAAACAGCTTGTAAATATTTCCCATGCTGTGGTTGTCTCTTCAATCTGTTGGTGGTTTCTCCTGCTGTGTAAAAGCTTTTTAATAAGATAAGGTGCCAGTTGTTAATTCTTTGTAGTATTTCCCATGCGTTGACCAGTATTTAGTATGCATTTACATTTTAGAATATTGTATTTTTGTCGTGGTCATGTTCTTTTGTACTTTTCTGTACCTTTCCACTTCCAATCCTCTCATAAAGCAAAAACAGTAAAGAAGGGAATAAGCCAAAACCAAAATCTTGGTTTTACATGATGTTATTGTTTATGCTTTTTACACTATTTATTTATTTATACATTTTGATGCTGGGGATTGATCTCAGGGCCTCAGGCATGCTAAGTATGTGCTTTACTATGGAGCCCCGGCAAATGTAAACCATATACATTATGGTGCATAGCATGATATTTTGAAATATGTGTACCTTGGAGAAAGGCTAAGATAGTTATTGAACATACGTATCATCTCCTCTGCCCATTATGCTTTCAGTGTGTGTGTGGTGAGAACATTAAAATCTACTCTCTTAGCAATTTTTTCAGTCTGCTGCTGCTTCTTTGCCTTTGTCCCCATGTCCTTCCTTGGTTGCCTGGAAACAAGGTGAGCCATGGCCTGAATCTCCGATGGGGCTGCTGCTCAGTCCAGGATGAGGTGTCCTGCCGTGACGCACACCAGGGGCCTCAGGGAGGCAGCGCCATGTCTTGGCATCCATCATTCAAAGCCAATCCTTGAGATCACATACCCAGAGGAAGTTCCCACTCAGTGCTTCCCACCAGCAGTCGGGTATCATGGGCCGTAGTGTTGGACAGCCTTGCCCCCTTCTGGCCATATGACCTCAGGAAAGTAATTTCTCCCAAGCCTCAGTTTGCTCACCTATGAGATGGGTACAGCCCACTCTGTTGAGTTTAAACGAGAGTGAATGGAAGGGTTAGGAGAGGTATGGAGCACAGACAGAACTTAGAGATAGCTACTCATCAGAATTGTTTTTACCATGTCACTTATTCTCCCACTGATGCCACGGCTGGCTTTCTCCAAGGCCAGAAGGTGGAAGAAGACTGTCTTCCTACTTGGGCCAGGCCGGAAGGGCATGAGGTGAATTCTGACTCGGGTACCGCATACCTGCTCCCACAGGAAGATGCGGGCCCGATGTGACAGGATCGGTCTGCTCATGTCTGAGGCAGGCTGGAGAGTTCTGCCTGGCTCCTTCCTCGTGGCACCATGAGCGCAGGAAAGGGCTGGCCCTTCCCTGCCTGCACTTAGTGCCCAGAGATCCTCCGCCCCTGGGGGTAGACCCCGTGGATTTGTCACCTGGCCCTGAGGCCAGCGGGGAGTCGAGAGGGTCTGCTTCCGGCTTCCTGCTGTGTCTTCTGTGGGTATCTCATGGCAGGCTTGAAGACCATTTCTGCAGACGGACCCTGCTGCCTCGGGCGGGATGGGGACACAGGCTATCTTGGCAGATGTCTAGACTCAGCAGCAGCCTCTAGATGCAGGGCTGGGCTAGGAATACTCAAAGGCTGGCCTTTCACTGCCCACCCTGCATTCTACCCCAGGACTGGGCTCCATTTCCTCTGCGTATACAACCAATCTGGAAGGACCCTTTCTGGGACTGTTATGTGTTCAACTTGCTGTTCCTGAGAATTCAAGCCATGGAGGGTTAACATAGACTGGCTCACGGGCATTCCACGGAACCTTGGGCCTGTAGTGGAGGGCACCTGTTAATTTCTCCAGGCTTCAGGTGTTGGGGCCTCTGGGAGTGAGCCTTAAAGGTCACCCATGTGCCTGTCGAGACTATGCAGACCATGTAGGATTTCTAGGTGCAAAGGGGTGGGACGTCCGGCCCCATCCTCCTGTCACCGTGCTCTGAGAACACAGATGAGGTGGAGATGCCGGCTCATTCAAAGTGGGCCAGTTCTTGGCCTGATCTCAGGGGTGACAACATCCTACCGGGCCACAGGCCACATGCCTGTGAGTCTCTGCAGACACAGCCCTGTGTGACTAAGCGTCAGGGTGACCCAGTGGCTTGGGGCCACCCAGCCAGCTGCACCTGACCCAGCCCCATGTCTGAGCACCCTGCGGAGTCCACGTGTTGCCCCAGGACGGTCACAACTCAAGGAACATGCTGGGTACTTCGTCTTAAAAGCCTCAGCTGGTGTGCCTTCCTCTTTAGCTACTTGTCTCTTTCCCAGCTCGGCTCATATGCTCTGCTTGCCCCGCACCCACATCCCCCCAGTAGAGGCCGCCTCCTTCTTAGCTGGTCCTCATCATTTGCCTGGGGGGTTGTGGCTCCTGCCTCCCTGTGGGCTCTCGAGCTGTGTTGGATTCACCGGACCCGTGTGCGGACCAGCTCACAAAGTGACCACTTCTCATGTTAGCGGTGTGGCTGTCGTGAAGTAGTGCCTCTTTCTCTGTGAGCGACCTGGCTTCTGTTGCTGCTTATAGCAGAGGGGGCTTCCCCTATTGCTTGCCGGTCACAGTACAGGTCTTGGGGTGAAAGATGAGGGACATTTTTTTTTTTTGAGACAGGGTCTTGCTTTTGTAGTTCAGGCTGGCCCTGAGCTCACTATGGTGCCCAGGCAAGCCGCTGCGAACTCAGCAATCCTCCTGTCTCTGCCTCCCGAGTGCTGGGATTACAGGCATGAGCCACCACGTCCGGCATTGACAAGGGACATTTTTGCCAGCTCCCGCCTAGTCCCTGAGAAAAAACAACACAGAGAAACAGAAACATTGAGGCAGGCGGTCAGCAGGGTTTGCACATGGTTGGGACCAAGCCTGGAGGAGTGCAGAGAAGGTTGGGACTGTGTGAGGGAGTTACAGGGGGACCCTGCTTTCCCAAGGGCTGGGCTGTAACGGTGTTTCACAATATGACTTTGAAATATAAATGGGGCCTTCAGGCCCCCCACCTCTTCAGCTGTGAAAGCAGCTCCTCACTTTAAGGCAGTCCAAAGCCCGCGGCCTGTCCTGCTTGCTCCCCGCCTGCATGTGGCCTAGGAGCCTGACCCTGCAGCCTCCGGCCTCTCCTGGCCAGGTGAGCTGTGGTGACGAGGGATTAAGGGGCTCCCCTTGGGGAGACAGTCGGGGAAGTCCCTGCTGCTTCAGTCAACAGCACTGGCGCAGTCAGCAGAGACTTCTGCTCATCCAGTCATGGCTTGACCACCTCTGGCCTGAGGGAGCAGCTGTGCAGTTCCTGAGTCAAGTCTCACTCCACCCTCTTTCTAGTGGCGGCCTGGGCCAGGACAGGGAGGGCACAGTCTTCCTGGCAGCCTCTGGCCTGGGAGAAAGGTGTCCTGGACAGTGGCTGAGGAAATAACAGGCATGACAAAAACAATTCCAGCGAATAGCTGTTACTGAATTCTTTCTGTGCGCGGGAGCCACTTGCCACCCTGTGTATTCACTCTGTCACTTAATCCTTACGGTAACCTTCAGAGAGGTTATGTACATCTTACAGGTAGGGAAATTGAGGCTTTGGAAGTGGGGAGGCTGTCTGCCACTAAGATCCATGGTGTGTGCTCTCTGGTAGGAAGCATTGAGTGGGGGCTTCCTCTGTGTCTGGGGAACGTGGTCTCAGGCACTGGCTTTGAATGAGGGATGTCCAGTGTTAGGGTCAACCAGGTCAGTCTTTGCCTTGGCCTTTCTTCCCAGAGGTCAAGACAGAGATGTGAGTGTTCACCAAGCCTTCCTGTCCTCATGATCTCTTTGACGCCTATGGTATCCCTGGGAAATAAAGTCCATATTATGATTGCCATTTCCCAGTTGGGGAAACTGGGGCTTTTGATGGGAAGTACCTATTGAGCACCCAACACAAGAGAGGCAAGAACTGGAGCCAGAACTTCAGCCTTGTGCCATAAGAGGAGCCTCATTTGCCTTCTCCCCTGTGGGGTAAAGCTGCTGGGCAGGTGTGGGGCTGACTCACCCAGGGCACGTGGGTGGTAGGCGAGGCTTGCCGGGCGCCACCGCCGTGGAGGGCAGGTAACCCAGCCAGTTCTGCCTCTGCCGCCTCGATCCAGTCATCAGCCATTCCTAGGCCTGCGATGAAAGCCTCTCACCACCCCAGCCACTGTCCCATCGGGGGGCCTTGGGCCCCAGACATGCGATGATGTCAGACCAAGGGTTCCCACCGCCATCTGGCACCTCACAAGGTGAGTCTTTGCCGCAGGGGGCAGCCAGTGCCTTCCAAGGCCCCTGGGGAGCCCAGAGCATGAACTCAGGGTTCTCTGGGCCATGTGTGATCTTTGGCCATAGGTGGGGAGGGAGCTGGGTTCCAGCAGGGGAAGCACAGTCTCGAGCTCTTGGGTGTAGGGCTGTGAGAGCACAGGCTCTCTCAGAGACATGACCCACCCTGAGGCTGGACTCCTTCTCTGGGAAGGAGAAGGCCTCATGGCTGCTGGGCAGAGGCGCCGGTGCTGGCTCCCTCAGCAGGCTGGGACTCTCTCTTCAGGGCATGGGTGTGATGGGCTGTGGGACTCTGCACTCGATGGCCAGGTGCTGGAGAGGTTCAGGGCCCAGCACCTTACAGCAACTGAGGCAGAACTGTGTGTGTGTGTGTGTGTGTGTGTGTGTGTGTGTGAGGGCCTGTGGCCTTCCCAGGTGCCTATGCACTCTACCTTCTCAATCTGTGGGAGCGCTTGGGAAGCATGACATTCCACTCACCAGGCGTGGAAACTGAACCCGGAGACAGGGAGGCCAGAGCGGCAGGTGAGTGAACACAGGTTTACAGGGTGATTCAGGAGCTAATTACAGCTGCTGAGTCCTGGTCCTGCTTTTCCTGACCCTCTCTGCACTAGCTCGAGGGACAGCCCAGTCCCAGCTGAGGCTGGTGTCGTGGGCAGGACTGAGGCGTCCTTACGGACCGTTCAGCCCATTGCTCAGGAGAGAAGCCAGAGACCCAGGGAGGGTAAGACACATGCCTCCATCCTTCTCTCTTCCTCTCGGCCCAGCCCATCTGTTCCGTGATCTCCTTGGGCTAGGACAGGCAAGAGAGGACACTTGTCCTCCTCAGGCTGTGACCGGACACAGGGGGGACCTGGGTGTCCCTGAGCCCCATCTACGGGCTTCTCCATCTGGCTGGCTTGAGTCTGCTCGTGAGTGCTCCTGCCAGCCAAATGCCTGTGCTTCAGGGACTGAGCTCTCCCTTATCCTAACGCTCCATCCTAAACCTGCTCGCCTTCCTGAGGGCAGGGGCTGTCCCACTTCCAAACCTCTCTCCAACCTGATGACAACCTGCCTAGGAGGCTTCCTCAGGAAGCGGTGTCACCAGGGAGCCTGGTTCATCGGTCCAACTAGCTTTTTACAGGCACTCACCTTTTCCTTCTTCTTGTCTTGTGATTCAGGCTGAGGCTGGCTCCTTCCCTTCAGTCACCCCCGTCCACTCCTCCCCTCTAGATCACACAGTCTCCAGGGAAAGCTGGTCCTCATCCCCATGCCCCACACAGCAGCCCCACCTGGCCCCCAGGTCCCTGGTCTCCACCATGGCCCATGCCTGTCCTCCCCAAGGTGTTGGTCCTTATGTAACCCCAAGCCCTCCTTATTCTCTGATACCCAGGGATCAGCTCCTAAGTAGAGCCTTCCACAGTGTGATCCAAACTGCTTCCAAGGTTTTCCTGACAAGGGGCGCAGGAAGCCAGGCTCTACGGCCCCACCGGGTGCTTGTCACCTGATGACCTGTCATGACCCTACGTGTTTGCCCAAACTGTGCCGCTGCTCAGACTGCCCTTCCTCGTCACAACAGCCTTAGGGTTTCCTCGGAGATCCCTTCTCTTATCTGCTTGCAAAACGTCTCAGTCCCTCTTCCCAACATCTCTGTGCCCTTATGAGCTCAGCTCGGTGCCCAGGCAAACTGAACGTTAGACAAGTAGGTCTGGATCAGGGAATGGGCCTCCTTCTTCTGCCTTAAGGCAAGGTACTCAACTACTTCCTCTAGGCGAGAGGAAGTCCAGCACACAGACAGCCACAGGCTGGTTCTGCTCAGCTTTATGAAAAGGAAGGAGAAGCGATCAGTGCATCAGATGCAGAGATCCAGATCTGAGAACTCCAAAACATCAGAAAGGCCCACGGCTGTGACACTAGAAGCATAGTGTGTAGAGCAAAGGCGGTCAACCTGATGTCAAGGTCAAACCTCTCTGAGAACAGACCTGAATCCCAAACCTGAGTGACATGGAGAAAGCAGAGCTGGTTCTCAGAACTCCGCACAGAGAGCCCTGGGGCTGGGAGATGGGGCCTGGGGAAAGGGCTCGGACGTGGTGGTCTCTACCTGGGTGCTTCACTGAGCTGTCCTAGCTGGGGCCAGCTCCCTGATCTTGAGAAGGATGGCAGCCTGGGAATATAGAGGGGGAGAGAGCTCTTCATCCTGGGAGGTATGAGCAGAAGCTGGACGGTACCACGTGGGGGTCTGAAAGCCCTTGGAGCCTCACCATGCCCTTAACATCTGCCTCGTGATTGTGTTCCAGTTATGAATGCCCACCCTAAGGAGATGGTGCCCCTCATGGGCAGGAAAGTCAACGTCTCCAGCGGGAACCCGGCTGTCCTGACAGAAAAGAGGCCGGCGGAGGTCACCCCAACAAAGAAGAGGTAGGACTGGCAAGCTTGGAACCATAGGCATAGGACATCCCCACTGCAGGGACATCTTCCTTCTGGTGGCTGACACTCATCTAGGGTGGCATGGCACCAGAACAGGTCTAACTGAGGAAAAGGCACATTGTGTCCTTGGGTTTTGGAAGGGAGGTCTGTGGACTGGAGCCATCTTCTCAAAAGGGCTGAAGGGCACAGAGGAAGGAATACTCAGGAAGGTTCTTGGAGGAGGCGAGGGATTGCCGGAGCCATCCTTGAGACAAGGAGCAAAAAGAGGGGTGGAAATTCCAAGTAGTTCAACTCTTAGCTGGCTAAGATTTTACCCATACTGATGGCTTTCAATCCCTGCTCACCCGGCGGGTTACTCCAGCTGTCTCTCCCATCCGTGTGATGGGTGCTGTGGGAAAACCCAGTCCTGTAGGCAAGGATCAGCTGCCAAAGGCAGAAGGTGCTATGATGCTCAAGAAAGAGGCAGACAGATCCAAGATCGCACAGTTACTTATTGGGGACTTATGGAAGATGTGTGTCTTGTAAGGCGGCCAGAGAGAAGGAAGTCAGCCCCAGAGATAAGAGGAGGGGTTCGCAGGCTCAACTAGACAAAGGTGAGCTGTGACCAGCCAGTGTGTACCTTGTTTTTCTCAAAAATTATCAGAGTGTCCAATGCCAGTTTAGAAACATTCTGAGTGTTCATAGCAGCACAATATTCTTGGGTGACTGTCTTAATAACTTTGTTCTATAGGACCAGGGTCACCGGTGGGGGAAGTAGAGGCTGTGTCACATCAGGCTGGACACCAGCCATGCTACCAACTCACTGGGTAATGAATTGAGACCATGTCAACAAAGTGCTCGGCATGTGCCTGTCATGTAGTCAGTGCTCAGCACATGTTGACATTGGTCAAACTATCGTAACCTTTATCATCATTGCTGCTACCACTCCACGGGGTCTTGGGAGGTAGGCAAGACTGGGGTGGTTCATTTCATTTCCAAGCTGTGGGCACAGGGGAAGCTGGGAGCAGAGGAGAAGCACTGTTAGGCTCAGACCTTTCTGGCGTCAAACCGCCTCTGAGGCAGTCCCCTCCCATCTCTTGGCTGGCTGGCTGCTTCCTAGGTGGGCCATCTTAGGCCAGGGAACCACCTCAGCACTGTGGACCTCTGGTCCAGGGGAACCCATTCTCTTGCCTCCTCTTGGGCCAGAGGTAAGCTTAGTACCTTCCTTCCATTTGTTGGTTTGAGTTGTGATTATTGAGATCTTGTGTACCGGGGCTGTCTCAGGATGGGGAGATGGGATTATAGGGAAAAATAATACGCACTTTTGCTCAGTCTGGAGAGAGATACACAAAGGGCAATGTAGGAAGTGCACGCAGAGAGGCAAGCTAGGCAGGATAGGGTGTGAGGAGGAAAGATCGCTTTGGCCCTATGGGGAATCTCAGGGTGCCTTGTGCAGGAGGTGGTGTTCAAGTGGATATTGGTAGGTGGAGAGGAGGGGAAAGAGCACGCCAGGCAGAGGGCTACAGAGCAGAGGCTCAGGCAGGGGCCTGTGAGAAGCTGGGGTGGCTGAGTATCGGTGAGTAGAGTTTTGGAGGAGGTAAGTCCCACTGGGGCTAGGACTTAGGGAGTCCATTTAGGAACCTGAACCAAGCTGAGAGAAGTAGGGAATCATGGAAGGATTGCTCTTGGGAGAGAGGGCATGGTGAGATTTGCATTTTAGGAAGGCAATTCTTGGTGATCTGTGTGGATGATCAATTGGAAGGGAGGCTGTGGAGAGGGAGATCCCGAAGACGCTGTTGGGAAGCCCCAGTGACACGTGGTGAGGTCCGAGCCTGGGTGGTGAAAGATGGAGAGGAGGGGTGTTAGTGTCCTGGGGTCTGTCATGGGAGGGAAAGGAGAAAGAAGAGACAAGACACACTCCTTTCTTCTGGTTCAGAGGCTTGGAGGGACGGCGGGGCCACCTCTGATATGGTTCCACAGAGAAGGAACAAGGCCAGGTGGAATGAGCCAAAATCAGATACGAGGTACTGGCTAAGGTGCTTGCATCCAGGTAAGGTGGTCTGTCCTGGCGCGCAGAAGAGAGAGCCATGGAAAGGTGGAGATGCAACAGGTGTTGGAGAAGTGCGAGGGCCACGTGGGAGGAGCAGAAATATCCCTCGCTGTATAGTAAGGACTGTCCTCTCTGGTTCTCTTCCTAGTCCCGCTCCCCTCCCACTTTCCTGGGGAGATTTAAGCATTCTGGCAGGACTGAGGTAGGCTTGGAGAATTCCAGGTGTCCCTAGGTGGGTCCTGTCCAGCTGCCTCTTTGGAGCTCATCCCAGTCCATGAAGTTGACTCCAAGCTCGAAAGTACTGACTCTGTTGATCACCTTCCCATCACATGGATAAAATAGCTGATGCACACAACTCAAAGGAAGAAAGGCTTATTTTGGCTCAAAGTTTGGGATGGAAGAGCACGGTGGGGGAAAGCTGCATACACACACACACACACACACACACACACACACACTGACAGACAGACAGACTGAGATAGAGAATGGACACAAGAGGCTCCCTTCCAAGACACAACCTCAGCACCTTCCTCTGACAGGGCCCTGTCTCCTAACAGCCCATTCAGCTACCCACTCATCAGTAGGTTGCTCCACTGGTGAAGTCGGTATCTTCACAATCCCCTTACTGCTCTGTCCTCCACCGATGAACATTTCTGCTTTAGGGACTGAGCCGCCAGCACACTAGTCTTTGTGGAACAGTTCATACCTAGACTGTAACTGTCATCCACGGACTGTCTGGCCCAGCCAAGGATAATGTGGTATGACTTCTGTCTCCTAAACTGATGGCCCAAACTCTCTGTGGCTCTAGTGAAAAGGTTTGGGTGCCTCTGAGAACTGGTTATAAGTCTCGGGCTTAGAGAGAAAAACCAAAACTAAGTTATATGCAAAGGAAGACAATGCTGACCACTGAGGAAGGCGCCAGCAGCTGTGTGTGTGCAGGGGATTCATGGAGTTGAACCGCCATGCCATTCCCTGTGTGGTAAAGTGCTGGACTAGAGATGCAGGCTGGCAGAGGCTGTGGAGGAGCTGGCCTTGTCGAGCTCAGAACACATTTCTTGGCACAAAGAGGGTGGCAGATAAACTCTTCCCTAGTCCCGGGATTACTTCCTAGTGCTGGAGTGATCCTTTCCAAGGGACAAAACGCTGTCTGCGCACCTGAATTAACAACACCCAGATGACAGAGGCTAAAAGTAGGAATAAACAACTAACATCTGCAGCAGGTAGAAGAAGCCCTGATGTCACGTGGCTGAGCCCGTGCCATGTGCCTGTGACGGTGGGTGGAGGGGGTGTGCGTGGCAAGTCGGGCAGGCACGCTTCAGGCTCTTTGGCCAGCAGTTATGTCTTTGCCTAACCATAGGACTCTCGAAGTCTGGCTCTTGTTGCTCTCCTCACAGGCTGTGCCCCTTCCTCAGCACAGCCCTTTCCTTCCTGCCCCAAAGACTTTCTCCTGTTTCTTTCTTGGCCTCTGGGCTTTCCCTGAACCACAGCCCCGCCCCCCTCCAGAATGCATCCCCCTACAGCAGAGGAGAATCTTCCCCATCTGTGTCCTACACTGTTCCCTCCTTTGAGCTCTGACAACCCAGTCCCTCTCCAGAGAGGTGGAAGCTATCATTAGAATGACGCCCCCCACCCTGAGTCTCTGAGGCTGAGCTTCCCGGAACGGTCAAGTGTTCCCTTCCTGTCCCCTAAAAAGGGTCCTCTCATGAGCATTTGGGTAAGTTTAGAGCAAGGAGACAGGTCAGTGAAGGGCTAGACTGGAGAACGAGAGGAGTGGGCACGCTGACGGGCAAGCGGCCTAGTGGCCCAGCCCGGCCACTCAGCACCCAGGAAGGCATGCATGATGAAACGAGGCTCCCCCTTTCCCCCTGGGCCCTCGGCCTCAGGAATGGGCTGGACAGAGGTGCTTATGACCTGGCTTCTTAGACCCTCCTGTGGACCCTTCCTGTAAGAGGCCCTGAAGAGTCAGGGAGATGTAAGAAATACAGAGGACCCTTTTCTAGCTCCTTGTGCAGGACCAGGCTCAGGGAGGTGGGAGCTGTGGGAAACTGAGAATGCAGCAAGAGTCACACAAAGGATGCAACCTGTCAGCCATGTTTAGCATGTCGGATTGTATCACCCTGGTCTTATCAGCAATCTTCATTTGTCCAGCCCGTCTACCCACTGACCACTCATTATCCTTTCACCCGCACACTTATTTTTCCATCCATTCTTCTGCCAGAGCCTTCCGGCAATCGGACAGTACCTGAGTCAGGGGGTGAGGATGAAGAAAACACAAGACAGACAAAGACAGACAAAGATGGGATCGGGAGGACCTCTCAGTCAGTACTGAGCAGGCACCGTGTTTATTGATCAGGCTATATTTATACTGATTTAGAAAGGTAACATGACATCAGTAATGGTTACTATGATCTTATACATTTATCATTTGGTTGGTAGAAACAAAAACAGGCAGTCAAGAAATCAGCACACTTCCAGAAACGAGAACAGAAACAAATGGTAACTATAAACATGATGATCATAAGACTAGAATTAATTTCTCAAAAATGTCAAACTACAATTTTTTCAAATCTTTCCCCCAACTCTAACTTCCTTGTGCTATTTTCTACTAATGCTTAACTTTTAATAGAATAAGACCAGAAGAATAAGTACAGTCATCATATAGGTAATTAATTCTGCTAACTCTATTGAACTCCGTCCCAGCCTACATAGAAACTGGAAGAGAAACAACACATTGCTAGTTTGAGAGACAATAGTCAGCAGGCCCAGCACAGGAATAGGGGAATTTTGCCTGGGCCAAGACATGTTCTCTGGCGGTAACCCAGGGCAGCTCCTTGTTAGAGCAGATCCTCTGGTATATTCGGGACAGCACCATAAGGTGCAGACCCCCGTGTCAGGAGTTATTCCCCAAAACCCCAGGCATAAATGCCTGGTCCAGTTACATCATGCTGAGCCACTTCCCACATCCTTCCATCAACTGTGATTGACCCATCCACTCTTCTGTCCACATGTCCAAACAGACATTCTTCCTTCTACACACTTACCTTTCCCTCATCGCCCGTCTCCCACTCATTAGTTCAGTGAGGTTGTCTGGTGGACAGTCAGGATTCTGGGCACCAGGGACGATGCAGGTGTAGTCCCTGCCACTGAGGAACATGCACCCAAGGGTAATGCACTGTCTGCAGCCAGGAGAGCTGTGGCCTCATGGCGCTACACTCTGGTCTCCCCAGGGGCCAGTTGTGACCAACCCAATTTAAACGGTGTTTAACACTATATCCCCAGCCCCAGGAGCAATGCCTGGCACATTGTACATGGTCAATAAACATTTATTGAGGAGCTCAGAAGGGCCGAGTGGGGTGGGTGTCTGGACAGGGGTCAGACCACTATGTCAGAGAAGAAGCTGTGGGTATAGAGTTAGGGCCCATTTGGAGAGGGTTTGGCAAATCTCAACCAGGGTGTTTTGAGAATGAGCCTCCCGGAGAAATGCTTGGAGTCTCTGTCACAGGTTGGCATGGCAGAGTGGAACCAGCCTCAGAGTAGTAGTTCTGGGCCCTGACAGGGTGTAGGGCAGTGGTGATCAGAAAGGCTGGCCTTTGCTGCCCCTCTGGCTGGCTAGTCCAAAGGAGGATGGCGCCAGAGCCGTCCTGGCTCTGAAGTCCAGTGTTTAGAAAGCTTTGGCCTAACCATCATCCCCTCAGGTGAGGCCTCCAGGACCAGAGATGAATAGTCAGACGAAAAAAAGAGCCATGTTAGAACACAGGCTTTGAGTTTCCAACCACAGATTTACTCCTCCTTTCATCTTCTATTTTGGAAGAAGGATTTGCTTTTAGGCCAGGTCAGGAGTTTTCTCTTGAGGGGCAAAAGCTAAAAGGTGAAGGCCAATCGGTTGGCCCGTACCGCTTTCTGTCCTGTGTCTGCACGGGCCCTGAGCCTCCCGGCTCCTCTGTGCCTGGGGAAGAGGAGGAGCCACCAGGCTGGCTGGTGTCACTCCTGCCTGGGAAGAGGCTGCGTTGGTCAGCCGCCCCCTGGGACCAGTCCCTGCTGCTGCTTTGGCCAGAGCATGGACTGTAGTTCGAACACCAGCCATCTGCTCTCTGACCTATCTGGCTTCCTGGGGAGAGACATGGGGGAGCTGCTTCTCTACCTCAGGTGCGAGTCCTCTCTGCAGAACCGGGCCAGCACCCTTCCCTGGGTGTCCTTCTGAACTTCATACAGCTGCACTGCATGCTACGAACCCTCCTGGGGTTTTGGAGGAATGGAGGAGGCACATGGGTCCTTCTGGGCCCAGGAAGGAAGAAAGCAGGCAGCAAAATGCTTGAAAGCCCTGGCCTGGCAGTGAGCAGGCCACTGTGCTGGGCTGCAGCTGTCCCTAGCACTGAGGTCACGCTCAGGATGCTTGCCCCCATCCTAGTCGTCACCAGGAGGCGTGAGTGTGTGAGTGCAGGTTTCAAGGTCACGCACGCCTGCACTTGTGGGTGTGTCTGTCACGTCTGTAGCATGCGTTTTGCCTGTCTGGGGCAGTGTTTCCCTGCTGTGGAGCCCAGCCAGGGAAGGGGCTGCACCCTAACCCCCAGCTCTGAGAAGAAGCAGACCTCGGGCTCTGCCTCTCTGCTCCACAGCCTGACCTCGTTGCCTGGTTCTCCTTCTTGCCCATGACGGGTTCTCAGCCCTTTTGTTTGCTGTGAGGTGCTGACTGATCAAAGTATTTGAGAGTGTGAGGGTGCTCAGGGCTGGGACGGCCCGAGTGGCTCCTTCAGGGGAGGGAAGGGGCCTGTGGAGCACTCTAGGGCCTCCCCGAAGTGAACAGGCCCTCACTTCATGCCTGAGTTCCAGGGGCAGCTGGGCTGGGCGAGGGATCCAGCTCGTGTTCTCTTCACATCTCTGAAAAGTCTTTTACACCAGGAGCAGCTGGGCCCTCTGGTGCTGGCGTTCACTACAGGAGTGCCTCGGATGCTCATCCGGCCAGTATTTCTAGTGACAAGTGTTACCCAGATTTGAATCCAGGCTCTGCCACCTTCTTGTGAGTGGGTGGCTGTGGGCAAACTGTTTTCCCCTAGAGCCTCCCAGGGCCAGACTGAGACGGGAATGAGCACAGAGCCCACAGCTCGGCCTGCTGCAAGGCCAGTGCGACTGTCTGGCGGAGCTGGCTTAGGGTGAATGCCGCCTGTGGCAGTGACACACAGGAGACAGGGCCTCTCCACCCTAATGGCCTTGTCTGGTGTCCCCTCAGTGCTCACTTCTTCCTGGAGATAGAAGGCTTTGAGCCCAACCCCACTGTCGCCAAGACCTCCCCGCCCATCTTCTCCAAGCCGATGGACTCCAATATCCGCCAGTGGTGAGTGCAGGCCGAGCCTCTTGCTCCAGCAGGAGCCCAGTGAAGTGCCCTGCCCACACGGCCAGGCCTGACTGTGGCATGCTGCTGCTTGTCCTCCTAGCCTCTCTGGCAACTGTGATGACATGGACTCCCCTCAGTCCCCCCAGGACGATGTCACCGAGACCCCATCCAATCCCAACAGCCCAAGGTGAGTCGGTCCTGCCCCTCCTCCCACTGGGTCCACAGACAGGCATCACTCTCCCGCGTATCCAGACGTATTTCTGTACATGTGACTGCATGTGGACAGGAACAGGAGGCCGACAGGGCAACAGGGAGTCCAGGGCCAGAGCATGCAGGCAGGGGTGGCAGGTACTACGTGTTACGTGAGATGATGGGGGCTGGTGTCTGGCCAGCACCTCTGTGGGGAAGGGACAGTGGAGGGGTGAGTTGGAAACATTTTCTAGCCTTAGTGCGAACCACGCCAAGGAAGAGCAGAGGCGGAAGAAGAAGCGGCTGAAGAAGTGCATCTTCACGGCTGTGTCTGAGGGCTGCGTGGAGGAGCTGGTGGAGCTGCTGATGGAGCTGCAGGAGCTTTGCAAACGGCGCCGCGGCCTAGATGTGTCTGGTGAGTGCCTGGTCTGGAAGAGGATGCAGGTTTGCCTCTATGTGGCTCCTACTCCCTCTCCTGTGGGATGGAGTGTGAGGACTCTCGCCTGTTGGGCTAGTGACCTTGAACTTGACTCTGAAAGCAATGGGGAGCCATTGATGGGTTTAGGCCAGTGAAGG
>PVIC010045010.1:0-14876 GCA_004025085.1 Thryonomys swinderianus
AGGAAACTAAAGATAGATTCAGCTGAGGTCACATAGCTATTAAATGGCACAGAGAGGAAACACCCCAAGGCCTCCTGACTTTAGAACCCTTGCTGTGCAATAGGCACAGAGTAATGCGCTGCAGAATTGTGGTGATAGTGGAAATATGCAGGATTTCCACTGCTGAAGAACCACGATTTTCCCACGTCCACTCAACTAATTATCTCCCTCAACAACACAAATATCCCCAACTTTGTGATCTGAGACTTCTAAGAGTCTTATATCAAATCAGAAGAATATACTGTAAATCTTACCCTTGTTTCAAAGCCCTGGCCCTCTCCTCAAAGATAGCCCTGTTTTTGTAAGAAAAAAACATACTAGGCAAACAGAAAGAAGGAATATACTGAAGAAGAAGAAAAGACAAAATTAGTATGAAGAAGTAAAACACTGAAAAAAGTCACACACATACTGTTTGACATGGAGTAGCTACAGAATATTGCTCTGGAAAACTTGGAAACTATGATTTTTCCACTATTTACTTGGCCTCTTCAGACTATATCCTCGGGAGAAATGTAACTTTGAACTCAAATTCAATATTTGATCAAACCAGACTAAAAATGTTAATTAAAGACAAACAAAGTCAAACCCAGCATTGCCTACATATTAGGGAGAGTTCTTTTTATGAATTAAATTCACTTAGTAATAAATTTATTGTTAAAGTTAGATGGTTTCTTGTTTTAATTAAACTTTTGCAAGCTTCTGGTTCAGAGCAAGATGTTATTACAGATGGCAGTTTTCCTAATAACTTAGTGTTACTTTTAAATCCAAGAATGTGCATCATTGCAGTAGGAGACACAACCTGCTAGCATGTACAAACCTTCCCCTGTACGCAAGTCAGAGCATGTCCGCAGGCCCACGTGAAGCGCAGCACCAGGCTCTTGTTAGAACCAGTCCTTCAGACTAGGGGGTCTCTCTTATTTAGCTCACCTCATGCGTAGCCAGCTCACATGGTGATACTCAATAGCAGCAGTTAAAGAAATATGTTTTTACAAACATATATTCACTGACCTACATCGTTATACAAGGAAATTTATTTTCCAAGGCAAAACAATTCAGGTAAAACACCTTCTCTTCTCTACCCCTTTTCTTCTAAAACCCTCTTCCAAGTGTTCTGCATTTGGCCTTCTACTTTCTTTTTTTTTTTTTTTTTTTTTCTGTACCAAGAAGTGAGCCCACAGTCTTCACAGTGAGAGACATCCCTAGCTGCCTCTCTTCCTTTAATTCTTTTTTTTTTTTTTTTTTTGAGACAGGGTCTCGCTTTGTAGTTCAGGCTGGCTCTCAGCTCACTATGTAGCCCAGGCAAGCCCGGAACTCAGCAATCCTCCTGCCTCTGCCTCCCGAGTGCTGGGGTGACAGGCGTGAGCCACCACGCCCGGCTCTTTAATTCTTTTTTGAGAAAGGGTTTCACAGAGTTGTCTGGGCTGGGTTTGAACTTGCAGTCCTCTGACTCATTCAGTCTCCCAGAGCTCTGAGGTTTCAGGCATATGCCACTCTGCCTCACTGACACTCATTTTAATTAGATTAGAAACCTCTATAAAAGTTACAGAAAAGAGCAGATCCAGACATGGTGGCATGAGCCTGGAGTCCCAGCACAGTGAGAGGTAGAAGAGAGCAAGTCTGGACTGAGCCTGGGGGACTGAGCGAGACACTGTCTCAAAAAGAAAATAAAAACAAAACAAAACAGCATTAAGGGCCGGGGATGTAGCTCAGTGTGGAGGTCTTGGTTTCAACTCCCACACTCTCCCCAGCACTGGAAAAAGCAAAAAAGGAGACAAAAGATACATTTGACCAAATTCCAGAATTTCTCAGATGACCCATAACATGGAGCAGAGCCACGTTTTAGCGTAATCGTCCACACTGCATTATATGCCTAAACTAATGGAAACCCTCTCTTAAACAACATGAGTGTCATGGCTGACGCACCAGCTTCAGGGTCCTTACCCTGAAGAGACTCGAGCAGCTTACAATTTTTCTGTTTATTTCACGGGGTAAACAGGGAGGGCTACTCTTGCGTATACTATATGTAACTAACATTTTTGTGTCGAAACTCTAACACTGTTTTCATGAGCTCTCCAGTCCCTCTGTGAGTTTTTTATTATAAGGAAATTCAGAGTTTGTATGACAGAAGAACAGAAAACATCAAGGCAGTTGCAGAAGATTGAAGGTGGAAGGGACATTAAAGTAGCGTTTAAACTTGACTGTCAACATGATTGGATGGAGAAACACGTAGGGAAGGAGTAAAGCACATTTCCGGTCATGCCTGTGAAGGTGTTTCCGGAGAAGACTGGCGCATGAGACAGCCAATGGGGGTGGGGAGACGCTTCTGAATGTGGGCGACACCGGCCAGCAGGCTCAGGGCCCAGGAGGAACAAGTGGAAGGAAGAGGAAATCCACCTGCGCGCACCTCCACTGCCATTCCCACCAGGACAGCAAGTTGACCACGGGCTGAAACCCCGACCCCCAAACAATTCTTTCGTCCTTTCAGTTGTTATTTTCTGGTGTTTTGTCGCAGTGGAACATTAATGGAGGTGGGGACCCTGCATACAGATAATGCCACTAACAAGTGAAATAAAGCCAACATTTATCGAGAGAAATTATGTGCTAGCTAGGTCCTATTAGACACGCCATATACGGGCACAGAAGATTCAGAGGAAGAAGTTTTGTGCTCATGTACAGCACTCAACTACACGAGGCCTGCTCACTCATAAAGATGGCGCCCGTCTGGGAGGAGCCAAGCAGCTGGGCCGAAACAGCTGGGCCTCCTCAGAAGCTTCCATCTCAGTTCGTTTCACTTTGGTCCCTCCTCAGGGGGAGCTTCTGGGCGCTATTCTCACACGCGGCTCAGAACTCCACAAGCAGAGTTAGAAACTACTGTCTCTCACGTTGCCCTCTCAGAAGTCAAGTGTCACTTCTGCTATTTTGTATTTGTTGGAGTGTCAAAGGCCCCATTAGGTTCAAGGGACAGAAATGTAGATTTGTGATTTTTTTTTTTTTTTTGAGACAGGGTCTCACTTTGTAGTCTAGGCTGGTCCTGAGCTCACTATGTAGTCCAGGCAAGCCTCAAACTCAGCAATCCTCCTGTCTCTGCCTCCTGAGTGCTGGGATGACAGGCGTGAGCCACCACGCCCAGCACTGTGGTATGTGGTGTTGATTGCTGGTGGGCGTGAGTCTCCATGCCCAGCATTGTATGTGGTTACTGGGATTGAACTCAGGACCTTGCGCTTGCGAGGCAGGCGCTGGAACCACTGAGCCCGATTTGTGATTTTTTTGCTGATAAAAATATTAAGGTATTTTTAGACATGTCTTTAAAGCACCACAATTAAGAAAAAGTGAAAGGACAGAAAGGAAGATTTAAAAACTGTTCACCTAGGTTCCCAAAAGGTTGACAATTACAGCCACAGATCTGAGTGACAATGGACAGAAGCAAGTCAGGGGTCATATACATTCACACGTGTTAAATTATTCCAACTTTTTGTTCCCAAGACAAACCTATTTCTTCACTTACTGAGAGAGGGAGGAAGAGAGATATAGAGTGTCTGTCCTGTCAGGAAAGCTGAAGCCGAGTGTCCAGGTCAGCAAACTGTGCCAAGTATAACCTGCTTTTTAATGGCCCACAAGCTAAAAATGATTTTTTGATTTTAAAAAGGGAAAAGAGGAAAGAGAAGAAAAAGAATGAGGAAAAGTAAAGAAGAGAAAGGATGAAAGCAGTAGTAGATAACAATATGTGTGGTAGACATAGCCAAAAACATTTACTGTCTGGTCCTTTACAGAAAAAGTGTATTAGCCCCTGTTCTAAAGCACTTTCCAATATGCTTTTGGCTAATTTCCATAGATAGAACGGCAAAAATGCCTCCAGGGGGCTTTTCATATGTAGACTGTCATAATAAAAATGGAGTATGATACTGAAATAACAGTCTTGTTCTATCAATTATATTATACATGATAATTTCACGCCTTCACATTCTCTCATTTTTCTTCTCTCTGTCCCCAGTATTTTATTTCCCCCTAACAAATAAGCCCTCTTCCCAGACCACTTCAGGTTTTTCGTTTGTAGTTTTCTTTTCCCCCTGGCTAAATTCCCTTTTCTAAAACATGTTTCTTACTGCTAAAGAAAATGCCTCGCTCTTGCAAGTCACTCATTATCCAGCCCATAACCTTACTCCTCGCCTCTGTCCGGACCACCATCCTTCCCGCTAACCTGGACCCACTCTTAACATCTCTATGGTCTGTCCTGCCCTCAGAGTCCAAGCTCTTCCACGCACAGATGACTTCTCTTACCAGCCCTGCTCGCAGAAACGCCCCGTCTTCCATTCTCGCTCGACCGACCACGCCGATGGCCTGGAGCCTGGTTCTACGTTCCCGTAACATTCAGCTCTGTGCGTACTTAGCATTTGTTTGATTCTTTGCAGTGATACAGTTCATGTTTCCTCAAACAGAAAAGCTCATTAAGGGCAAGAACTACGTCTCCGTCACCTTAATACCTCACAAGCACAGTAAGAGTTGTTTTAAAGTGAATAATCTGAGATGTTTTCAGATCTTTCCTTGCAAACACTTTTTTTTTTTTTGCTTTTGAGACAGGGTCTCGCTTTGTAGTTCAGGCTGGCCCTGAGCTCACTATGGTGACCAGGCAAGCCTCAAACTCAGCAATCCTCCTGTCTCTGCCTCCCGAGTGCTGGGATGACAGGCGTGAGCCACCACACCCGGCACTGTGGTATGCGGCGTTGATTGTTGGTGGGCGTGTCTCCACGCCCAGCATTCTATGTGGTTTCCGGGGATTGAACTCAGGACCTTGCGCTTGCGAGGCAGGCGCCGGAACCACTGAGCTAACTCTCAGGCCCACGCAAACACATTCTTTGCGGAGCTCGTCCAGAGGTGCAGCTCTGTGGCTGGCGCCCATCTCTTCCTGTTCGCGTTCTAATGGCATTTCTATTCCCAGAGCCCCGAAGTTCTGGGAGAAATCAGCCCACATTCTTTCTAGCAATTTTATGGCCTCCGTTTCATTAAATCATTCTCTTAGCACTTCAGACTTCCATCTGTCCCCTCGCGACTTTCCACTTAGCACAGCTCCACTGCATACATTCCCTGCAGTTCCTTCCAACAGCCTCCCGGTCCAGAAACCACATATGCACTGAGAAGACACGAGTGTATTTTTCCTACCTTTTCTTATATTAAGTAAGACCCAATTACTTTACTTTACACATGTAAAGGATCACGACTACGGAGACAGGATTGTCTTACCAGTCACACAGAGAAAGCCAAAATGATTCCATTAATCAAAAGAGAGGTACATGGTAAAGGAAAACAAATGGAACTGGCACCCACACACCAAGACATCAGGTGGGAACCCGCAGACTAACTTCTGGGACACTTTTCCCCCCTTGATTTCCTAGGAGTGGACGAGGACCGCAGCACGCGCTCACGTTGCCCTTGTTTTGGATGGCGGTTCACTGCTTGTGTCCACCTGGGTGAAAAACGCCCAACCGAACTGGACCAGCACGGCTCCGGGAGAGACCGGGCGATGGACTGTGACGGAAGCCCCACCTACGGCGGACTGTCGCCCGACCGGGACAAAGCGAAACGGACAGATCTTGTTTCTTCGGAGGAGCTATCTTCAAATTCACTTTGGACGTCGTCTCCTGGCGTCCAGAGCAGGTGCTTCTGGCGCACAGCGCAGACTCACCGGACTCAGGGACGCAGACTCACACGGGACACGGCACTGAGCTCCAGGCCTTCGGCAGGACCCTTCGGGCCTGCGGCATGCAGACAGCTCTTCTGACTTCCACACCTGGCTCTGTGGGCCGCCGCTGTCAGTCAGCCTTGTAAATTCTTCTGTATTTGTACATCTTGCGTTAGATCTGTTTCTCTAACAAGCACTGATACAACTGGCCGTTTGAAATGTATTTAAAAGTGGAACAGTTTAGAGAACTGCCGTGTATTCATCACCCAGCATCAATAAAATACGAGTCAAGATTCTGTTATGTGTAGTGTCCACCCGTACATTCCCCTCTGCTCTGGTGGAGCATTTTGAAATATGAAGCACAGTATGTATACCACATTACTCATTGGTAAATTCTTTAGTATGTATTTCCTAAAAGACAAAGATTTCAACAAAAACCACAATGCCACTATCAGAAAGAAACTTTTGGGGGCTTAGAGGTGGAGGGAAGATATCACTCCATAGTTCAGGGAGGCCTTTAACTCCCAGCAACCCTCCTGCCTCAGCCTCTGGGGTGCGGGGATTACAGGTGAGCACCAACCACATCTGGTTTTACAATTGATCATTCAGCATTTATATTACCTCAGTGGTCTTGTTTCTCCAAGTGACATCAACTCAGGGTATACACAATGGAATTAGCTGATATATCTTTAAATTCATTTTGATCTGTAAGTCTCCCCCTCCCAATTTTTCCTTGCAATTTATTGTTTTTAAAAATCAGATAATTTATCAAAAAGTTTTCTACTATGAATTTCTACTACTCACCTGTGGCAATTTAATGTGCTCCTCTCTATCCTTACTTCTTATAAATTGGTAGTCAGCTCTAAAATCCTGATGAGCACTCAAGCGGAACTGGGGATCAAACTCTGGCCCTTGTGCTTCCAAGGTAGGAGTGCTACCACTTGAGCTAAATCCCCAGCCTGAGACCTCAAATTTTAATCATCGACCTTGATGGTTGGTATTCTAGTGGACATAAGGTCTCTCCTCACATAAGGTAAGGTTTGGTCAGTGAGTCCATGTTAAGCCTGATCCCTGAATCGAGTACTTGCCCATCAGCAGTTCTAGTTACTGATTTGAAACAGCCATAGAATAGATCTGGCTTTATTACTTCATTAGTCTTTGTAAATGCTAACACTTGTCACTGCCTCTCCATTTGTGTATGTTGGGAAAATCTTTCCCATAGCTATTTACTTACTCTGGGTGTCGTTTGCATAAAGGAGGTGGGCGAAATCCAGCACTTGATTCTGTCCTGTTTTCAGCAAGGCTCCTGTGCAGCTCGCCCCTGCTTATACCATTACAATAAGCCTACACTTCTGCTCCAGGCAGCCATGTTCTGTAAGCTCCTCCCAACACACTACTCACAGTCGGTTATTGCTTCTTTGGACTCCGAACATTTAGACATTTAGAATATCATTAGAAAACGTAACATCTAGCTACACAGCCTTTTATTTCTCCATGGGCAGAAATGCTCCGTAAGGTAGTAAGGTATGTGTTACGGTTTCCTCAAAGCTTTTTAAAATCTTATACTTTCACTGTCAAATAATTCCCAGGCTGGAGAATACAAGGCAGCTAGCTCTCATTCGACTTAACATTTAAAAACAAAAAACCAAATGAAGTTACAATTAAAATAAAAACAAAGGAAAAACAGTGTCTTAAGAATAGAACCACAATACTAATAATGGCCCTAGATCCAGAGCTTTAGAGGTGCCCGAGTGGAATTTAGACTTGAAAATAATCCAGGTGGCCCTAGGGAATCCTCATATAATTACTATAGAGAAATGTATTCCCATCACAATATTTCACAACAGACTTTGATATTTTTACTGTGCATCTTCAGTGCCCAGAATATAGTACTCAACTTTATTAGAGCACATGAATGTATTTATTTAGAACATATTTATACGAGTCTCATTCACTAAGAAATTAAAGGTAGGGAAGATTTTTATTCTGACAATTCATCTAAAGTCCTATTGAAGACAATGTAAATTTGTTTTAAAAAAATCAGGAAAATTCTTTTGTTTACTGTTTTCTAGTCACTGTTCAGCCATCTATCATAGTAACATTAATAGTGTCACCATGACTAAAAGCAGCCCTTCCTGTGTATCTACACAATGCTTTTCTTTTCAGTAAAGTTTTCAAATAGACTGTAGATTAAAATAGCAACCTTTGAATCTTTCGGTAGCTATGTTCAGTGATACCAAACACCTATGACTGTTTATCATTCAACCACAGAACAGAGATTATTCCTAACCAAAACAGCATTATAACTACATAAGCAATCTGAATTGTCAGCGTGTGGACACTGTCAGTCTGGACTTTTCTATGACACTTGACACTATTTGGCTTGAGAATCCCTGAGCTGCAAGATAAAATACTCTCAATTATAATGTAATTGTCAGATTTGAAACTTAAAGCAAGCAGTGTATTTTTAGAAAGTGGTACTAAGGATTTTAAAAAGGTAAGTAAATTCTCTTATTCTAAGAGCTACATACTTTCTGCCTGTAGCTCTTTCACCCACTTTTTTGCCAGCTCTCAAAAGTGAAATAGGTCACCGTTTTTTCACCATCCACATTTTGATTCTTAAACATTTCATGTCGTATTTTTTCTGTGCTTTCTCTTGGGGCAATGACCTAACTGTACAATTATTTTGCTCTCCCAATGGTGGAATCTAGTGAAATACTTAATGAATCTCATTAGACAATCATATGGGTAATTTTAATATTTTTGCTTAATTATGTTAGTGGCACCAATAGCATTTCAGATTTTACGACAATGGTCATAATTCTCCTTTTGGGTATTCCTTTACTGACCTAATTAATTTTTGAAGGTGATTGTTCCATTTGCCTTGTTACAGAAATTATAAAGAGGATGATTCGGTGGGAAAGTGAAAGTACATTTCCTCAGTGTTTTCCCCCAATGGAGGCAGTGAGGTGTACTAAAGGGGGATATGGTGGTTATGAATTAATCTCAGCCTTTCTAATGCTCCAGTCCTACATGCTGCAGAGCTCATCTCTGATGTCAGGTGCCTCTACCCAGAATGTTTTTTGGGCTACTCTACAAGACAAAATGTCCTGAACGTACCCTTGTTGCTCAGTCTTGTGTTACGTGGCAAAGGTAATTTTATTTTAAAATAACTTGTGTTTTACGTGTATGGTAAACAATCAGAAGTTCTGGAAACAAAACTATGTTCCCCAAGAATCATCTCCACAAGATACATCCTATACACATCATATTTTGTTTCCAATTGAGACTGGCATTTATTCAGATGTCATTATAACCTATCTTTTCTTTGGTTCACTCAAAATACTGCTTTATTCCTTCCCATAAATGGCTTTCTGCAACTACAAATTAGATGATTGACAGTATACCTTTAACAAAAAGTTAATTGCAGCAAATAAATGTTAAGAATACTGACTAGAAAGCTAGAGTTTTGATAACACAAATTCTTATTGTAGGAAACCATCAACAATTGCAGCAAATAAATGTCAAGAATACTGACTGGAAAGCTAGATTTTTGATAACACAAATTGTTATTGTAGGAAGCCATCAACAAGGAAAATATTCCATTGGTCATCTTCACCAGTGGACAGAGAACTGTTAAGTGAAGAGTGGATCCATTTTTAAAATAAAGAGACTAGAGCAAAACTGTACTATGGGACAAAAAATCAGCTTGTGGCAATATTTTGTAATCAAGAAAACAAGAATACATGAAAGAACCTACATATCCAACAATAAAAAAAAAACTGTAGGCAATACTATATGTAGTTCTGAATAAAATTTACTTTTAAAGCACAAGATAAATGATGAATAGTTTATCCACGTAGACCATTTAGTTTCTGGACAGATCTATTTAAAGTTTAATAAATTACTAAGAGAATTTGTAATACCTTGGGGGTGTGGATTAGCAACTGTTGATTCTCTATAAAATGTTAAACAGTGTAGGATAGGACAATTAGCGTGGCTGGCTCAATGAAATGTTTCTGAAAGTGGAGTTATAGTACCACCAGAATTGTGCTTCTCTCCACAAGTCGAGGTCTGACACAGCATCCTAGAGAGCTGCATCATTCAAAGAAAAAATGGGCACTTAGTAAAAGTTCTGAATTTACTTTGCTCTTTGTAGCTAAGAAAAATGTAAAACTGTTTCAAGTACTTTCTGCATTTTCAGGTATTTGCTATCTTTTCCACAACAAGGTGGCTCCATCCTGATGAGATCAGATTTTAGTAAGGTTATCCTCAAGGTTAAACCAAACTCAGGCAGCGTACCTTATGAGGTGAGTTCTCAATTACAAAAGCAGCAAACTTCTATTGGAGGGATAAAGAAATTTGGTTGGTCTCAAAAAATTTTCTGTCTATGCCTTTTTTCTTAGCAAAGAAGTACCTTACTTTTTTTAAATGGAGAGAAAAAAAAACCACAGAAAAGTACTAAAATTTACTATGTACTTTTATCAGTGCAAGTAAACTGTTAAAAATACAGGTGTTAATTTTACACACATAATTTAGGGTATTTAGTATATCAAATTAGTTTTCTTAACTATATTTTCTCTGTGAGAGTTGTATTTTTTTTAAATACAAGTCACTCAAGAATCAAATTGGCTGTTATTACAGGTTTGAAATGCTTAAAATTTCTAGAAACCTTTCTTCCAAGCCCTACGCTCTACTCCCACACTAAAATGTAATGATAAAAACTAACACCTAAGGATGGAGAGCCCACAAATCCAAAAAATAAGGGTACCCTGGCCAACACCACAGAAGAATTTTTTGGATTCTCTAAAGTTGAGGAAAAAATGAAAACCACTCACATCACGGCACTTAAGGAAATTTATTTTTTGTTTTATACATTAAAAATGTGAGTAATGAAGTTTTAAGCACAAGTTCTAAATTGCTTTAGATTTACATTTTTTAAAACCCTTCAAAGTATCGACAGCATAGAAGAAGAGAACAGCAGATCTAAAATGTTAAAGGCATAAACTTCGCAATTGCGGGACTCAGTATTCTTCCCCCAATACCTGCAGTGCATGATCGGAGACCTCATTCCACCGCAAACACAATTAGGCAAAACAGGCACAAACTTAAATCTTGCGTTAACTCCTGAAAACAGCGTTAAAATCTTTTAGGGGTGAAAAGTTAGGTGTAAGCGTCTCGCACAATTTCACTCCTTCCTTCAAAAGAGCGAATCCAAAGGCTCAGCTCTTCCCAGACCTTTAAAAGCAGCGCGTCCCCCTCCGCCCGTCCCCCGAAGAGAGGAGCTAACGGTTCCCGCGCGGCCGGGCCGGGGCCCCGCGGGCTGTCCCCGCGCCCGGAACACAAAGGGGATTCCCGGCCATTGTCCTCCGCGACGCTGAGCATCACCAGCACTAGCAAGGCAGTAGCTTGCGCAGTTATCTCCACAGCGGGCAATGTCACAACCCGACCAACAGCACAAACTACTACCTCAGCCAGGGCCATGGTGTCGGGAGCCTCCGGAGCACGCGGAGGGCAGCGCGCCGCGCACCCCGTCCTTCTGGTCGCAGCGCCCCTCGTCCGCGCCTTCGCACCGACCCCGCCCCGCCCCGCTCCGCCGCCGCGAGCGCCCGGGCGGGGGCGGCGGCCACAGCGGGAGTCCTCGCCGCCGCCGCCCCGAAGGAGAAGACGCGCCCTCCTCGCCGCGCCACCGGAAAGCGCTGCACGGGCTGCCAGAGCGCGGCTGGCGACGCGCCGGGGAATCGGGCTGGTGCCCGGGAGCCGCGAGCGGCGCCCCGAGCTTCGCGCGCCGCCCGCCGGGACCCCGCGCCCCTCCCGCCTCCCGCGAACCCGGACGGCTCCGCACCCGCCCCGCGCCCCACCAGTGCCCGGCGCGCCCCACAGAGGCGGCGCGGCACAGCCCGGCGTCCCCAGGCCACCGGCACCCTTCGGGGATCCCGCACGCTCCGCAGGAGGGGAAGACAGCACACGGAAGCCCCGTCCGGCTGCGGCGCGCTGTGCAGCGGGCTGGGCGCCGGCCGTCCTGCGCTCCCCAGCTCCTGTGCGTCCGGACGAACCATAGAGATCCCTAAAGGGCTGGCGCGCGGCTCCGCCACGTGACCGTGACCGCCGCCAGGCCGCCCCCCGCGCCGCCATCTTACATCCGGGAGCGAGGCGGCGTCCCGCGCCGCGCCTGGCGGGCTGCCACGCGCCTCTAGCAGTCGGCCCCGAAGGGGGAACCTCGAGTCCACGTCACCGCGGTGCTGAGGCCGCGGGTCTGGTCCCCGATTCTCTCAGTGGGGCCGAGGGACTCCCTGTATTCCCCAGATCTCTGCCCGCAAAGAAGATGGCGGCGCGCACTGTCGCCGAAGTGGACACGTTGTACTTTGGCCTCGTTTAAAGTTTCCGGCGCCTCCTCTCCTATCCGGCAAGGACACGGCCCTGCTGTGCTCCACCCCCGCGGCGTAGCCACAGCGCAGCATTCCGCAGAAAATAGGCGGGAAAGCTGCTGTGCAATTCGCCTCAACGCGCAGACTCCTGGAATTGTGGGTCCCTCCCCCAGCCAAGTTTGGGAGAAGGCGGCTCCCGTGGAACCTTACTTGCTCTTGGCCCGAACAACTTTCCCCCCCTTTGCATCCCTTTTCAAGGGGTTTTTGTTTTGAAAGGAAAAAGTTACTAGGGCTTGCTGCATAAAATATAGGACTCTTAAAATTGGAATTCCACATACTTCTAAAAAACATGTAGGTGCTTTAAAAATGTGGTCTAAAACTCAAAATTTTGGACATCCTCTATATTTACTAAATTTGGCAGTCCTGTTAGTCATGAAGCTCCTGACAACCCACCCTACACAACGCAAAAATAAGGAATGGAGGGAAATTAAAAGCATCTTTAGCAATAATTTGGGACTTTGCCCACACTTCGATCCTTTCACGGCAGATGGAAAGCTATGAATCGGCGTGGTGTATATCAACAATGCACAGGGAATATTTATACAAAACATTTTGGAAAAACAAGTTTTTCCTTCAAACCAGTACAGTATATTTTTGAACAGTTTCTAAGACCAAGGGTCTCACTGCAAATTTACTGTTCCTAACCTACCTGGTATGGGGATGAGTGGCCCAATTCCTTGAAGTACAAGTTTTCAAATTAAAAAGCAACCTGCTCGGCATGTTTCATAACATTTGTATGTGCACTGGGCGTGGTGGCTCACGCCTGTAATCCCAGCACTCGGGAGGCAGAGGCAGGAGGATTGCTGAGTTTGATGCGTGTCTGGGCTACATCGTGAGCTCAGGGCCAGCCTGAACTACAAAGCGAGACCCTCTCTCCAAAAAAAAAAAAAAAAAAAAAGGGTATGTGCATATTCAGAAAATAAAATGCCTGAATATGCCCACAGAGAGACAGTCATGTTATGCTAATTTTAAGTGCTTTAAACAACTGCTAGTGGTGCTTTTGCCTGGGATATCCAATCTGAATTCCATTTAACATTTATGTATTTGCATGCATGTGTAACCAGTTTGCAGTTACATGCTTTACAGGACAGCATAAAGATCACTATCTCGTTTACTATATACAGCATTGCTGTACTCACTACATATTGACTAATTCACTAAACAGTGAATCGCATCCTTTCCAAAGCAAATTCATTAGTCATAATGGCAGAGATTTTTAAACAGCCAATAAACAGCTGTTTGGCCCAAAGTATACAGCTCTGCTAGAGTAATAAACTTCCAACTTCTTTTAGTCAAGCCATTACCCTATTTCACTAGCTTCCTTTCCATAACTTTTTTTTGACAGTGCTGACACTAGTCTATATTCATAAATTCACGCATAATATGTTGTCCCTGGTCAACTTTTTATTTTCCTCCATCCATAATATCCAGAATCTTAAGAGTCCTTTTCAAACGTGACTACTTTCATAGCACCTCAGCAGGGAAATTGCAACAGCATTCTAGCTTTTCTTACTTGGATTTTCCATACTTTTTGCTCATAACTGCAAATGTATCTTCCTTATTTTCGTAATTTGTTATTAAAAGTAAGAATTAAATCGATTCTGCTTTGCTTTGAAGGAATCTCATCATTGGGCCTCAGCCCATCAGCCATTTTGTTTTACACAACACCAAAATGCACTTTGTTCATATTTCAGATACACCTGTACTTGTCTTTGCCTCAAATACACTCTAATACCCTTTAGCTTCACCCAAAATCTACCTAGCCAATAAGGTTCATTTAAAATTCCACCAATGAGCCTTGTCAATTGTTGCTTTTCCTTCTGCATACTAACAGTAATACTAGCCTGAACTACAGATAATTAGGCTAAGGTTCTCTATTTTATGATTTCATTAATCTGTAATTGTCTATTACTGAACTTTGCACACTTGTTAAAGATCTGTAGTCCTTGCAAAATTGTAAACTCCTAAGGGCAGACATTAACTCTATCCCTAACATAATATAGGCACTAAAATATGGTTAATGATACATTAGTACTTGATTATAGTCTTATATTTAGTGTTATTTTAGGTATATGGTGTTTTCAACTAGTTGTAACAAGTACCTGAGAGCTGCTAACGACTTGTCACATTATAATGACACACTAGAGTCTTAATACTTGGTAGTTGTCCAGTAGAAGGCAAGAATTATTTTTTATTATGGGAAGATAAAAGTTTTCTTGATATGTGTGTGCTGTGTTTTCTTCACATTATTAAAACTTAACATATTCCAGGCAGAATGTTTTATAACACTTTTTTAATTCTTAAAAAAAAACTCCATTAGAGACCACTATTAGCTACATTTAATAGACGAGAAAACCAAAAAGGTTAATTAACTGGTCACATATTTAGTAACACAGCTGAGACTAAGTTTTAAATCTGGCCCCAAACTCTCAGCTCTTACTCACTGTCACTGCTTTTATATACCATAGCAACTAAAAAAAAAGAAAAGAAAATCAGATGTGTTTTAAACACAACATGTTTTAAATCTGGACTCTAATAAAAATCCAATGTACCTCATAGGGTGGTAAGTTATTAGACAAATCTTTTTTCTCAGTATTGAAAGTTTTAAAACAGTATTCAAGTGCATTTGTCCCTGTTGCTTATTCATAGATACAATAATAGCCTCAAAAATATTTTTTATTTATTTTATTAAAAGTTAGAGTTTAGTGGGGTAGGAATAATTTTTTTTTTTT
>PVIC010045011.1:0-14791 GCA_004025085.1 Thryonomys swinderianus
TTATCGTTGGTTGACTTTGTGATCGCAGCCATTCTTTGTGGAGTGAGGTGGAATCTCAATGTTGTTTTCATTTGCATCTCTCGAATGACCAGAGATGTTGAGCATTTCTTCATATGTTTCTTGGCTGCTTTGATTTCTGCCTCTGAGAAGTGTCTGTTCATTTCAGTTGCCCATTTTTGAATTGGGTCTTTAAACTTGTTAAAAAAAAATAGTATTGTTTTTAAAAATCCTGGCAAATGAAATAAATTTTTCCACTAGAGTTAAAAAATTATGTTAACATATTATGCATGGATGTATCAGGTTGCAGATCAAATGATTACTTTATCAGGATTCTTTTTCCTATTCTACTTTCCTTCAAATAAGAACTTGAAAATACAACAAATATTCTTATTTACAGTTGAAGTTTTCATTTTGGTTTAATTCTTCAGAAATCTAACTATTACTACTCACTTGAGTGTCTTTCCACTTGGTAATAAAGCTATTTTCTATGTAAAAAAAAAAAAAGACTTCATTTCAAAACGTCTTCTCCGCATCAGGATCCCACTCCTTTTAAAGACATATTTTTCATCCCTCTTCTATTTGCTCCTATTCCTCACATCTTCTTGTGATGTACTGGTTCTCCTATGCCATCTCTCCTACTTTTACAAGAACTACTTCCAACTTCACATTTATTTTTCATTCTTCAAGTGAAAACAAACAAACAAAACTTCTTTTGCAGTGCCATTGTATTACAACCCAATAAAAATAACTCAAGCTTTGGATTTAAGACAGAATGAACAGTCTCAGAGCTATTTAAGCCTGAATTTTATCTCATCATTCTCTGGCTTCTGGG
This sequence comes from Thryonomys swinderianus, assembly GCA_004025085.1. Classification (NCBI taxonomy): domain Eukaryota; kingdom Metazoa; phylum Chordata; class Mammalia; order Rodentia; family Thryonomyidae; genus Thryonomys; species Thryonomys swinderianus. The sequence goes on from PVIC010045011.1 coordinate 833, forward strand.
CTCCACTGTCCCTCAGTGCCAAGGCACGCTGCCAGGCTCCATCCTCTCCTCCCCTCCAAGCAGTGCTGTAAAACATACACCACAGGCCGTGAGTGGCGAGTGCATGGTCTTGCTCAGATTGTGTGAACCTCTGATCTCATGAATCCTAAGTACATGAACATGAAGAGTTTCTTGTATTTAGAAAAACATTAAGAACATAATCACCCAGGGTCAGCTTTCCATTTTCCAAGAGACTCGTGTGGCTCCTCCCCAAGCAGTCTCTCTCCCTTCTACCATCCTTTCCCCAGCCACTTCCCCCACAGCCTTTGCTTCAGAGAACAAAGATGTGCCTGAAGGTAACAGGCTCCCATGATAACTAAGCAGAAAGGGAATAAATGAGAAACAGTGTGTTCAGTTTCCTGCTGTCTGCAGGCTGATTTATTTTAGAACCTCAGCAAGTGATCTTATTTTTAAGCTTGTGTACATGGATGAAATATAGATGTGTTGTAGGTTTTAAATACTAAATTGTATCCTGTATATTAACACAAGGGGTAATATGTTGGAGAAAGACTATAAAGATGTTTTCCTGATTTTGATAATTTGTTAAAAGCCTATAACAAATTATATGTAATACAGAAATCTCCACTTTTTTGAAAGAGTGATTATAAAATCTGTTATATTTAAAAGAAGCAGTCTTCTATGCATTTTCTTGCACATGGTTAATGAAGAAAAACAGTTGCAATGAATCTAGATAATCCAAATGTTGGATTTTTGAAATAATTTTGCCAGCTCTTTGGGTTTAAGTTGTTTTCCTTTCAGTCTTGCTGTGGAAGTGCATACATTTGAAATGTAGTCTGTTTGAGCGGTGATGATAAACATATGGTTGATGATAAACATATGGAAGTGGGATTGAATTTGAGACAAGCTGCTAATTTTTATTGAACATTCAAGAAATGGAAGGTTGCAAAAATGCTTTTAAGATTATCTCAGAATTAAGTAACATATCAAAAGTTGGATAAACGGGAAGGAATAAATATAATACAGAAAGAAAATAAAAGAGCATGTATAAGGGGGGAGGAGGGGGGAGTGGGTAGGGATATGGGTAAAAATGAGAATTAACTTGTGGCATATACTGGTACAAATTTCCCAATGTTATATGTGATTTTGAGATGTATATGAATTGTACCAATAAGAATTCAATTAAAAAAAAGTTGGATAAACCAATGTAAAATCACTTCAGTTTGGGGCTTATAGAAATAAAGTGAGTTTATGATTATTTTGCTTAACCTGTACAGTTATAAAGCTATGATTTTTCAAGGGACAGAAAGATACAAACTTGAAATTCACACAGTGTCAGCAAGAGAATTATCAAACTTATGATATCACAATTCTTTTGGTATTTTTTGCTTGTTATTTTTGGGATCACATAATTAAGTGAAGCATACTTGGAGCTCTGGGCCACTAAGAGAGGAACATACATTGAACATAGCACTATAGATAGATGATTTTAAATGACATAATTAAAATTTTGTTTGATCTGTTGAAAAACTAGGTTTCTGAGAAGTCAAGTGGGATATCTTAAAGAGACAATAAATGAGAGATGTGAGTTTCATTTGTTTTTTTTTTTTGATACAAGGTAAGTAAAACCATCTCCTTGAGCTATTTTTCCCCTTTTCTCTTCACTTATAAAGGGACTTCACTGTGCAAGAGCCTGATCCCCACTCTCGATGGCCTGATCAGAACAAGGAATAGGTTCCTCCTAGGCAATGTGTCAACATCGCGCTGTTTGTTTTGGAGTTCTCTTCATCACCTACTCCTTACCACTCTGCCCTCAGTTTTCTTGCTCCTGTTTTCTGCTTAGCGTCCAGACCTGAATCCTGTGCAATTTTCTGCTGAACTCTCTCTTGGTGCAAAATATTGTGTACTTTATACCTTGCTGTTTGCTTTAACTTCCAACAGCAGCTGCATCTCAAGTGTATCTGAAAAACAGACTTAGGCAATCCTCACATTTTAATACATGCTGTAAGAACAACTGGAGGAAGTGACTTGTAATGCACACTGGGAGCCTGTTCTCACATCCTACTGATGTCCATTTGTAATTAATAGCTCACAGAGATTCCGATGTTTGCTACTTGAGGAGTATTGCTCTATGAGTTTTGTAAGTTATCCGAATTCCTGAAGCATTTTTCAACAGAAGTTACAAGTAGACCAGAGATAGACTCTTTATGATGAGTCAAAGCACATGAGAAAAATCACATGATTTTACATGTACCCTGAAATAATCATGTCTGGTTTTATTCTATAGGTGATTCTCAATCTCTTGTGTGTGAGCTATTATGAGTTCAATATACGTCTCAAAAACTGCTGGAAAGTTAAAGCTTAGTGCAACAGTCTTTGGAGTGTTGGGAAATAAATGTGTTTAGGTCATGAAACTTAATCTCATGAATGTACTCATACAGATTTTTAAAGTCCTGAATCTATAATTTCAATCTCTCACTTTCTTTCCTTCTCTGGTCCTTCTGCCTCTGCCCAAGAGTACTGCATTGTGAAATCCCTTAGCAGTTCGGACCTTTCAATGTTATACTTCCCAATCCGTGGGATCATTCATTCATTCATTCACTCATTTATTTATTTATTTATTTATTTATTTATTTATTTATTTATTTATTTATTTATTTATTTATTTATTTAAATACCCTAGTCCATGGTCCCCTGGTGAAACAATGCAAAAGAGACCAACTCAGGGACTTCCCTGTACAATGCCCTTGTGTATCTTAGGAGGTTTGACATAATAGGCTTTGATATCCTTAGAGTTCATGTGTAAAAGAAGTAGAGTCAAAATAGAGAAAAATCAAAGAAATAATTTGCAAGCCACAAATTTAATTGAGTAACACATTAAGGAAATTTTGCTTTATCATACAAAACACCTAAAGGAATGTTCTAAAGAACAGTAAAGTCCTATTGTCCTTCAGTTACTTGGACAGTAGTATCATGAATAAAAAGAGGTTTTATTTTTATTAGTTATTATTGTTTTTTAAAAAATTTCCATCATACTTTCATTTTCATGGTTTTTAAATGTTCATTTATTGAGCAACTCTGAAATTCTTTAGGATTCATGACTCAGTGTTTGGAATTAGGCACTTAGAAGTGCTGAATTTCTGATTCTAGATTTAATAAAGCAGAATCCACATTTTAGGGCTTGTGTGGTGGTGCATGCCTGTAATCTTTGGTGAACCAGGAGGATTGTAAATCCCAGGCCAAGTTACTTAGACCCTGTCTGAAGATAAAATATAAAGAGAGAAAGGAAGGAAGACAGGAAGATAAAAAGGGCCATCTGGGGATGGAGTTCAGTGGCAAAGACTTGTCTTGCATGCATGAGGCCCTGAGCTCGATCCCCAGGACCAACAACAAAAAGAAAATGTGTTTCAGATCTCTACCTGATTTGAATTCATTTCAAGGTTTGAGAAGCAGTGCCTTAAAAATATTTTTTCCTTGGCCTAGAGCTTATTTCTAATTTCTTACCTTATGAAATAATGTACTGTTATTAGTTTTTGAAATGTTATATTGGTTTTATCATGTGTCAGTTAAGAAATAAAAAAGATACTGTACAAAGGAGGGCTCTCACTCAACATTCAGAAATAATATTAACAAATGATAATCTTGTACTTGTCCATCTACAGATAAGAATGCAGATGTAATAGGAAATACAGATGGTTGGGGCCTGGGAGTTGTAACTTAGTGGAGATGTAACTCAGTGGTACAGCATCTGGCTACTACAAATAAGGTTTTAATTCTTAGCATTGCAAAACAAGAAAATATAAAAGTATACATAGCTGGATCAATGGATAAATGAGAGAATTAAGAGAGAATGTTACTAAAATGGAGTGAGTATATTTAATATTTCAAAATAAAGGGCCGGAGGGTTAGCTCAGTGGTTCCGGCACCTGCCTCGCAAGCGCAAGGTCCTGAGTTCGATCCCCGGTAACCACATATAATGCTGGGCATGGAGACTCACGCCCACCAACAATCAACACCGCATACCACAGTGCCGGGCGTGGTGGCTCATGCCTGTCATCCCAGCACTCGGGAGGCAGAGACAAGAGGATTGCTGAGTTCGCGGCGGCTTGCCTGGGCACCATAGTGAGCTCAGGGCCAGCCTGAACTACAAAGCGAGACCCTGTCTCAAAAAAAAAAAAAAATTCAAAATAAAAAAGTTCATTATTTATTTACAAATTAGTCACATTAATGAAAAATAAATTTAAGTGAAATTGATGGTATTGCTAACTCAAAGTAAATGTTTCTGTACAAGAAGAGCTAATAGATTTTTCAAGTCTTTTAAAATGTAATAATATTTGAAGGTGGATGTGTTTCAAGTTGAGACATCTGTTATGTGACCAGAGAAAGATGAGGGAATACCCACATTGCTTCACACTCCAACCTTCTGGCTTTGTTTTTTTCAAAACAGTATAAGGACAAGTGCTCTAATGTTCACATTCCACTTACAATTACAATTGTGATTGTTGTTTAATTTTACTTGTGTATTTAGGGATATAACTGCTCACTAGTAATACTTAACATCTCCCTTTCTGAGTTTAATTTTTATTCATTTTAAGTATAAAGATTTCATTAAATATTTTAATTTTCTTCCCAAGCAAAATCTTGAGAGTATCATTTTCTTTAATGTTTTACCTGCTTGAGAAATATTCTCCCTGTATAATGGAAGCCAGATTTTGTGGTGTGTAATTCTTTGGCTATTCTGTGTTGCCCAGTGTTATACATAATGCTTTTCTCAACTATTGATTATTTTTCTGAGGAAAATGAAGATCGTTAATTCACTTACCTCATTATGTACTTTACTTAATAAATGTTCTGTTCTTTTCCTATGAGGCCTACTTCTTTACTAGCATAAATCTTAGATTTTTTTTTTTTTTGTAGAATCCATTTTTCATGGTGCAAGTTTCTAAATTTGCTAAAATTTTAAGTATTTGGGTATAGTAGTTTTCTTCAGTAATATCTTTATCGATTTTCTTTAATTTTTCAATTTTACTTTTTCTCTTTCTGTTTTTAAAAGAAACTCTACTTATCTGTGTGTTCAGATTTATTTTCTTCTGTTTCACATAGTAATAATATATTTTTTTTAAAGAGTGGGAGATTTTATTACTCTGATGCTCAGGTTTTTCCTTTTTTATTACCATTGCTTTTATGGGAATTAGCACCAATCTTCTGTTTAAGAAGTATCAGGTGTTCAGAGCTGTGATGCTGGGTCTCACAGGGTATAAGCCTAAGTGACTTAGAGAATGCTCAGAATTATGAGAAAGTGTCCATCTGTTGATAATGTAAATGTCAAATTGTTGGCCACTAACTCTAGAAGGCCCATATGCCTCAAAGATGAGAAGAGCTAATTATATTTCATCTCTTAGAAGATATATAGTTTCCTCTATATGAAATAAAAATGGTATAACACCGAAAATAAGAGTGACAAAAGAAAAGTGTAAATTTGGCTTCTTCAAAAATAAAAACTTTTTTTTCACTTCAAAAGACACCTCCAGAAAAGTATAATTCCAGTCCATATAGTGAAAGTGAGACATTGTGAATGGAGTGGAGTAGATGAGAGCTGGTCAAAATGTGGAAAAACTAGAAGCCTCGCGTATTGCTGGTGGGAATGTGAACTAGTACAGCTGCTTTTACAAACAATTAATTCACAAAACATTCAATTTAGGTTTGCTGCATGTTCTAGAAGTTTTGCTTCTAGGTGTATATTCAAGAGAAAGGGAAACATATGTTCACATAAGACTTGCACACTGGTGTTTATAGCAGCCTTGCACATTGTAACCCCAAAGCAGAGGCCAACAAAATGCCTGTCAGAACCAACCAGATGCCTGCCAGGGGATGGAAAGGTGTTTCAAACGTCATCTGTTCGTATATAGCAAAAAGAAAAACTCAGTACTAATACATGCTGCAGTATGGGTTAACCTTGCAATCGTTAGACTGAGAAGAGCCAATCCCAGCAAAATAATTTCATTTCATTTTACTTTGATTCCAATTATATATGAAATAGTTCAAAAAGAAACCTTCAAAAACACAAAATAAATTAGTAGAGGTTAGACAGAGATGAGTTCTCTGTAGGGTTCTTTACCAGGTGCTGAAAGTACCCTAAACTCAGCTTTGGTGATGGTGGTACCAGAACGTGTGCTAAAAATTGTTGAATTGTACATTGTAAATAGGTAAGTTATGCATTGTATGGTTTATATTGCCGTAAAATCATTATGAGAAAAAAGCTAAGAGGGGCACCGTTTTGTGCTTTGCTACCATGTTTTTCTTTCATTGCTCACTATGTTCAGTGGCCTCCTTTGCCTTATCCCATTTCCCAGGGGCCTGTCTTCCTTTTTCTCTCTTGTGTTTACATGCCCCTGTTATCTCAGTCTCTTTCCCTTCCACTCAGGAGACTCCTTTCATGCTGAAGGAAGGAGCTAAGTGATTGAAGTTGATTATATCTTCCCTTTGTTTTCCTTTTAGTTGTAGCGTTCACTACACTCTGCTTGTTACTTGTGGAAGTAAAAATCTGATCTTAGTTTTTAAATGATAGTTGGTGGGATGAAGGATTTGTGTGATAACAAGTTTAGCATCTACTTTTTCCATGCATAGAAAAAATGTCAATAGCTTTACATTGAAGTAGTCAGTATCCAAATCTAGTAGGATTTTGAGTTCACTAAACTTGGATTTTTATTTATTTATTTATTTTGCTACCCATGATGGATAATTATTTTTTGTTACCCTCTTTTCCCCAGAGGAACATTTTATAAATGTTAATTTTAGTCTAAACTTATTTTTGTGACATCAGTCATTATTTCAGAGTTTTTTTCCTTCTTTGCTTAACAGTTCATAATCTGAGAAACAGCACACTGCTTAGTCCCATAGGGATACATCATTTGTATTATAAAACAAATGTGATCATTTATAATGAGACTGAAAAGTGCCAAGCCTGACAAGGTGCCTCAATAATGCTCAGGGCATTAGTTCTCCAGTGAATTCTATGTCTGAAAAAAATATTAGGATGAAAAGCTTGCTCAGTGAGCATGTGGAATCGTATCAAAGCAAGTGCTCAGATCATCTGAATGTTTCTGACATCCAGCAATTTGATTTCATACTCAAGATATGTTAGAGAACATTGCTTCCAAATACAGAATCTAAAATTTCCCAAGTTACCCTTTTCTTTACCTAATTGCAGCTCAATTTATAAGTAAAACATTCTTGCTTTCAAAAGAAATCACTATTAGATCAGTGATTTTTTTTTTTAATTTTTAAAGTATATATTTGAATAGATAATATAGTTGCATGGTTTAAAATTTGAGCTCTAGAAAGTATGGCAGTTTTTGTAGAATGGGATATTTCCAAAGGAAATTTGGTGTGGGAATATAATGAGGGGAAGGAATAAATATGATTCTGAAAGAAAATAAAAGAGAATATATATAGGGGGTGGGGAGGTGTGAGTGGGTAGGGATATGGGTAAAAATGAGAATTGACTTGTGTCATATATTGGTACAAATTCCCCAATGTTATGTGTGATTGTAAGATGTATATAAATTGTACCAATAAAGAATTCAATTAAATTTTAAAACAAGTATAAGGACGTGTGAAAATTCTTTTATATCTGACTTCATTCAGTTTATATTTGCAAAGATAACAAACTTAGTTTTTTTCTCCTATATGCAACCACATGAAAATCTATACACTTGAAGTTAAATCTATATGTTTATTTTCCTTCTTATTCAAAAGATAGTGACAGCATAGTCTGTTTTGAGCATTTATGTATTTTTTCCCATTTTTTCCCATCATACTGGAAATCTTTGAAATGTATTTGGAGATAAGTTTTCAGAAATGTACACTGAGTCCCCTTGTGCTTGCAAAATTTATGATATGATCCTTTGTATGAGTAGGCCCTATATTATTGATACAGTGATCTTTCATGAAGTATTAGTTTGCTTTGGAGACCAGTTGAGTTAAGGTATATATGAAGAATTAGTCCCATTTTTTTTTTTTAACTGAGTGGTGGTATTACATGGTGAGAGGACTCTTAAAATTTTACCATTCGCGCACTGATGGACACCTGGCTTCTTTTTAGTTTTGGGCTATTGTGAATATACCAGATACAAACATTTGTGTGCTGAGTTTTGTGTAAATGTGAATTTTTATTTATTTTGTATAAATGTCTGAATCCAATTACTGAATCATGTGGTCATTGCATGTTTATTTGTTTTACTCTCCTCTAGAGTGGCTGTACTGTTTACATTCTCATCAGCATTGTACGTGTGATGCAGTTCTAATTTTCACAAAATTTAGTGTTGTGACACTTTTCCTTAAATTGTCATTATGATAGGTAGTGAATCTAATGTAACAGATTCAATTTTTTTTTTTTTTTTTTTTTTTTGGAGACAGGGTCTCACTTTGTAGTTCAGGCTGGCTCTGAGCTCACTATGTAGTCCAGGTAAGCCTCGAACTCAGCAATCCTCCTGCCTCTGCCTCCCGAGTGCTGGGATTACAAGCATGAGCCACCATGCCCGGCCCAATTCAATTTTTAAAATATGAAATTTTATAAACTTCATTAACAACCATCCAGGAAATAATTTAAGATGCAAGCAGATATCCATTTCCTAACACTTGATAATTCTTCAAATATAAAAGTAAGGATGATGCTTAGTGCTGTTTTTAATTTTTTGTTGTTGTTTATATCTGAACTGTTTGTCTTTCAATATTTTCCAACATGCTGTTATCTTCACAGATTTGAGAGTATTAAGATAGAAGTAAGTGTGATTTATTGGTACTAAATCTGACAAAGTTTATGGTTCCATGGTCATACAGCAAGAGACATCAGATTAATAATAACCCATGAGATGTACACAAGACATTTCACTGAATTTAAACTTTAGCATTCTGAATTTAGAATCCTCACAACTGCAATATGCTAGAATGCTAAATCTCAAAGATATTGCTGAGAGACAGATGGCATAATTATCAGCATATCAAATATAATTGTTTTGAAGCTACAAATTAAATTATGAACCAAATTTCTTATGTAGAAAGCTTAACTCTAGTAAATTTACCTTAAGAATTGTAAGTCAATAGCTTTCAAGACCACCATGACTAAATTAGCATTTTTTATTTTTGCCAAGTGGTTAAATATAATTTCATGTAAACATCTCAGTTTTTTTTTCTCTTTTCACACTTTACGTTGATCAATCTTTATTTGGGGGGGGAGGGGTTAAAAACTCCATTTACTCTTCCCTAGGCAACTTTTACTCTCTTCATCTCTCAGTTCTACTCATTTTCTCAGTAAGAGATTAGAACTGGTTAAATCTTCCTTCTGGGGCCGGAGGGTTAGCTCAGTGGTTCCGGCACCTGCCTCGCAAGCACAAGGTCCTGAGTTCAGTCCCCGGTAACCACATATAATGCTGGGCGTGGAGACACGCCCACCAACAATCAACACCCGCATACCACAATGCCGGGCGTGGTGGCTCACGCCTGTAATCCCAGCACTCGGGAGGCAGAGACAGGAGGATTGCAGAGTTCGCAGTGGCTTGCCTGGGCACCATAGTGAGCTCAGGGCCAGCCTGAACTACAACACGAGACCCTGTCTCAAAAAGCAAAAAAAATCTTCCTTCTGTATGTTTCCTTAATTCTCATTACAGTGTGTATACTGGAATTGCCTTCATACTGATCATGTTTTAACAAACCTGCATGTTTATTTCCTTAAAGGGGAGGAGCAGACATCTTTGATTCATTGGTGTTTCCTGAAACCAATCTTACTCCCATACTCATAGTGAGGACCCCATCCATCCATTTTTCTAATCAATTGTGGAATGAGGTAATGCCTTAAAAAGTTTCTTCCAAATGCTCAGTTCCATGCAGATGCTTATTATTCTTTCTTCAAAAAGGTATTTGCCCTGTCTCCATTTCCTTAAAGGGAAGCAAGCTGATGAACTCTAGGGAAGAATCACACAAGAAGAAAGAAGGGTGGTACACAGTTGTTGAGGATTGTAGTTTCTCTGAATCACTTTCAGGCATCTGTCTTCTTTATCCAATATTTTCTCTTTGGGGAAATTGAAGTTATATAAATATTTAGCAAATTACCTCAAATTAATTCTCTATAAATTTGAATAGCCAGAAATCAGTGCTATCAGCTGGGCCTATCTTCATGTTTAGAAAAAACTTACTGCAATTGTTTGATTATATCTATGGAAGTATAACATATATTTGGATGGATCAATTCAAGGAAAATGAATTCAACTCAGACTACAAGCAACAGAATCCAACTAGACTCTTTGTTTTCCCAGTGATAGTTATCACTTTCTTATATCTGTCCTCCCTAAATTAATATTTATTCTTGTAACAGAATGTGAGTTCATCATAGCTCATTTCACTGAATTTGATAGCCATTTTTTCTTAATTTTATATACTCATTTCTAATTTGTATCTTTAGGGAAGTATTTAAGAACACTTTTCATGAAATGCACGAAATGACCTTGTTTAGACAAAGCACAAAGTTGTGACATAGTAAAACACAACTGGTAAGTGAAAGTCATTTTTTCCTTTGAACTCTTTTTTTTTTTTTTTTTTTTTTTTTTGAGACAGGGTCTCGCTTTATAGTTCAGGCTGGCCCTGAGTTCACTATGTAGCCCGGGCAAGCCTCAAACTCAGCAATCCTCCTGCCTCTGCCTCCCGAGTGCCGGGATTATAGGCGTGAGCCACCACGCCCGGCTCCTTTGAACTCTTTTAAATTAATAAATAGAGACATATTTCATAGAACACATAGTTCATTTCTCAAGCATTAAATCTTTAAGTTCACTTTAAATTTTTAATTCAGTGGTGCTTGGGTAGTAAGAATTTTAAAAAGTTTACAAAATAATGAATATAAAATAGTCAAGTGGTTCATTATGATTTTTACAATGTAGTGAAATGTAATTGTAATATGGCTTGATATTATATAATCACACAGTTAAGAGTTCTTCAAAAACACAATTGCAGGGCTGAGGATTTAGCTCATGTGGTACCATGTCAACCTTGGGTGCACAAGGGCCCAAGTTCAATCCCCGGTACTGGGAAAAAAAAAAAAATCTAATTCATGAAAAACACAGTTGCTTGTATAAAAACCTTGCTAGGCTTAGAGATGTAGTTTAGTGGTGGCATGCATGCCTGATGAGCCCAAGATCCTCAGTTTGATTCCTGATACTGAGAAAAAACAGCTTATGCTGTAGGTTGGTGATACTGTTAGAATGAAAAAAGAAAATTAACACGATTCAAGAGTGTTCCAAAGTTTTGTAAAGAAACTAAATATGAATAAATATTCCTATAGTTTTTCAAGTATTTGTTAGTGAAATTCTTAGTTGTTATTTTCAATTATAGTCATTATTAGCAGATTCAGGATTCCTGGGTCTTATTTTCCCATATGTGATTGATGCTACCTTTTAAATAAACAGTGCCTCAGACAGACATTTTACCAACAGGTAAAACTGAGCAACTGAAATTTTAACCTTTGAGATTTCACAAATGAAGACAAATCAGAGAATAAATGAAATAGTGTTTGGCCACTTGATGAGTATGATAGTGCCTTATCATGCTGCATTTGTGGGATAGAAACCTAGACTCCTCTTTGAGTGCTGACTATTACATTCTGTGAGGATTTCCAGAGCTGTGTAATTCCAGTTATGTAATACCTCCTGCTTAGCAAACTGAAACATAACCAAGATATCAACCATAATATTAAAGTAGGGACTTGTTCCCTTTAAATGATATATGTAGAAAGGGAAATTATGCTCTGAGTTATACTTTGATAAGATGATACCAGAGAAGTAAAGTGAGATCTACAACTTCTGAGTGGCTTGTAGATATGATTTATGCAATATTGGTACAAGCAATATCAAAGTTGTGCTGTGATTTTGTTTTCTACATCATTTTTATTTTCCTTGATTTGCCCATGATAAAAATGAAATTAAATTATAATTTAATAAGTCACTGTGTGTATTATTTTGAGAATTTCTTGTGCTTTTGAGTTGATTCCGCTTTTCTCTAGAAGAGATAAATTTTGAATGATCAAAATTTACGTGGGATGAAACAATAACCCTAATATTTTATAGAGTGGAGGAAAATTTGAACCCATTTGTTCCATTGCAGTGCTTTATGGAACAGTTTATATGATTTCTGGCTTGGTTTGTAAGAAAAGTTCATATAGAAGTGGAAATAAATAGTTTAGCCATAGAGAATCATTGAACACAATGAAAATTATTGTGATGATAAATTATTACCTACATTCAGTTTTTTTTTTTTTTTTGCTTTTTGAGGCAGGGTCTCGCTTTGTAGTTCAAGCTGGCCCTGAGCTCACTATGGTGCCCAGGCAAGCCGCCGCGAACTCAGCAATCCTCCTGTCTCTGCCTCCCGAGTGCTGGGTTGACAGGCGTGAGCCACCACGTCTGGCATTGTGGTATGCAGGTGTTGATTGTTGGTGGGCGTGAGTCTCCACGCCCAGCATTATATGTGGTTACCGGGGATCGAACTCAGGACTTTGCGCTTGTGAGGCAGGCGCCGGAACCACTGAGCTAACCCTCCAGCCCTACATTCAGTTTTTCTAATTTTTTTCTCATATCAGTTAAGTATAAAATTTTAAGACTGAAAAAAATTCAAGGATTGTATGTATGTTCTCTCTTGTTGAGGTCAACATTTCTTTTCTTCTAGTTAGATGCATGTTACAAGTTGGAGCTTGGAAATGTTAGGGTTCCAGGATATTAAGTTAAAAAATGACGTTGGCTCTTGTTGTTCATCCTGGAAACTCAAATCCGAATAAATTACATGGAAATTGTAAACATCGCCTACATCACTCTGCTTCTTGCTTGGCTGCTGCTGATGTTTACAAACTTTTCCAAGTCAGCATGAATTGTTCCTAGCAGTGTGTTCTGTTCACCCAAACACTGATGTTTTAGAATAATGTCTTATGGACCAAAGTTTTACATCAGAGTATAATTCCTGTGACTCTTCTTTTGCAATCACTGTGAAATAAATCAGTGTGAGTATGTGATAAGGCATCCCATTTCTAATCAGGAAAAAGGCTGATGAAGATTCTACAATATTGTATTGTAGTGTTGAGCAAATAAGGCACACTGTAAATTTGATTATTATAGTGGCTATGCATAATCAGAATACAAAAGTTGATTTACAGATGAAGCTATTCAGATTACTCACTAATTGTCACTTCATGTAGATTCTACATGTCAGAAAATTCTGTTCCTGTGGTCATTCTTTCACTTCTACCAGAAGACATGTGAATGTAATTACAATATCTTGATGAAATAAGGATATTTTATTATTTCAGAAAGACTCTATTACCAACCAACTAGAGACTACTGATGTAATTGCTGGACTCTAGAGTTAGTTTCATTATTTCAATAAATATTACAAATCTGTGTTTTTCAGTGATAATATTGTATGCCCTTCCTGAAAGTCTGTTAGCTTTGGGATGAAGTTTTATCAGAGTGGAATAATATTCTTTGTAAGAGTGTGGAATTAGTACACATCTGAGAAAGAAAACATTAATTGAGAAGATTTTGCATGCTAGTTTCTATATTAGATTTTTCACATTTATTGTCTTTAGCATTGGTAAGTCCAAAATAAGGGGGGAAAGACTCAGATCCGTGCAATTAGAAATGAAAAAAATGAGCCAGGTGTGGTGGCTCACACCTGTAATCCCAGCACTCGGGAGGCAGAGACAGGAGGATTGTTGAGTTCAAGGTTTGCCTAGGCTAAATAGTGAGCTCAAGGCCAATTTGAACTACAAAGCCAGACCCTGTAAAAAAAATATGAAATCACAAAAGATTAACTACTTTGAGAACCTATACTCTAATAAAATGAAAAATTCAGAGGAGGCAGATAAATTGCTAAATATATATAGACTACCAATCTGAACCAAGAAGATATGAAAATCCTGAATAAACT
>PVIC010045012.1:0-14791 GCA_004025085.1 Thryonomys swinderianus
GTCCCGAGAGTCTCCTCGCAGCCGGGCAGCTCGACCAGCCGGGTTTATTTTGCGGCTTCCAGGCGGGCAGCCCCCGGGGGACGATGAGGATTAGCTTGAGAAACAAAAGCTGTATTTCAGGCCAAGACTGGAAGTGTCTTGCGCTGTAGTTAAGAGCTTTCGGCCGAGAGAACTTGGTTCACAACGAGTTCGGGGGCTTGGACCCGGGTATCACGTAAACCCAGGAAGTCTCGGTTTCTCTGAAAATCGGGGTGGCGATTTCCACCTGGCAGAGCCGCCCTGAAGTTCCGGTCGCGCAGCACGGCCAGGGCGCGCCGCACGCAGCCGGCCGCCTCCCCGCTGCCCCCGCGGGCTGACCTGTCCCCCGGCGCAGCCCGGCCTCTGTACCCGGACGTAAACCAGCGCCGAGGGGAGTGGTCTCGAATGGGTCCGGGTATTTATGTCCTCGTTGGGGGGGGGGGTGCTCTCTTACAAGTCCCTGTAAAGGAGATGATTCGGGCGGGTTTTACAAGCGCCTAAGAGTTTGTAATTGAGCCTGGTGGACAGTGTAGCTTGTGCTCTCCTGGCACCCGTAGCGGTTACTCTGGTTGCCGTACACTTAATCCACATGCGGGGATTCCTACCGGAGGCCGCACCACTTGTTTAGCGGGGTCGTCAAATGCGCTGCTGCAGGTGTGACACCTGAAGCACCCGGCGACTTCTCTGGCCCGCAGCGTCGGTGGCCGCACGGCGGTGTCGTGGGCTGGACCTCGCCCGGCTGCGCCCGCGCGGTGAAGCCCTCCAGGGCGGCGCACGACTGGTCAGACTGTGGACTCGTCTCTTTCGCTTTGGAATATGAATTCCTTTACTCGGTAGAAAAGGATCCAATCATAGAAATTTGCTCATGAACACTGAAAACAGCATAGGCCAAAATAAAAGAAAATACACGAGACAGCTAATCTCACAGTGTATGAGTTTGCTTTTTCCTGTGTGGTTCTCGTGTTTCCTTCTGGCCATGTTTTCTGTACTAATGCACATTCTGGTTTTTAAACCCCATATGAAGCACAAATACTTACCACCTTATTCCAGTTTTTTGTTGTCTGCAGACTGAACCCGGGGCCCACGTGCCAGGCGAGATCTCCGCCATGGGGCTACAGCGCACCCCTAGGTTCTTGGCAAACATAATGCAGTGGCATAAAATGCTCAGTTTCTGTGGGGCTCTGGCTTCCTCGGTGCCCCACACACGGCACCGAACGGGCTGCCCCGAGGACCCTCCTGCAGCGCCCGCCTCTAACGGTCGTCCCGTGGAGCCTCGCGAGGGAGGAGACGGGTGGGAACACGGCCCCCCGCCTCCGACCCTGGGGACCGGGGATCCCCGTCCGGGGGGAGGAGCCGAGTGAGTGCGGCTGCCCCTCGAGGGGCTGCCCTGTGCCGGCCTCGGGAGGAAGAGGCCGGCCCTGCCTCTCCGGAGCCTCCAGGGCCCAGCCCCTCTCCGCTGCAGCCTGTCCTCTGCTCCGCCTCACCCGCCTTCTTCGAGCGCGTTTATTTCTTATTTTGCCTCGAGGCCACGCTGCCATTGATTTTCTGCAGTTTATTCTTCTGCCCTGCCTATTTCGGGGTCCCGTGCCCCCGAGGAGTTTCTTAATGGAAACCTTCCTTGCTGCTGTTGTGTTTAATCTCCTGAATTCTCCGTTCTGCTATAATAACACCAGAGGAGCTGCAGCTTATTGATCCTGCCCCCCTCGCTGCTTGCCGGGCTAAGCACTCTGCCCTCGCCATCCTGAGGAGGCCCCATGGCTCTTGGCTGTGATTCACCCTTCCCACGTGGGGAAACTGAGGCATGGGGATGCGGGGTAACAGGCCTCAGTCTCATGGGAGTGCATGCTGGACCCAGTGAGCTTGACCATTTCGTTCCGTTGCTCACCTACCTTAGTGCTAATTTTTCCTTTTTCTCAGGAGGGCTGAAATTCTACTTTTATAGCATTCAAACTACTATGTCTATTCCCGTGGTAATGATAATTACGAGTCACCAGTTTTAAATGTATCCTTCATTTGAAACAGACTTTATAGCACAGGCATTTATACAAAATAAGAAAAAAAGAAATAAAAGGAAATAGACAAAACATACATTAGACCATCATACTACAGCTTGAAGCACTTGCTTTGAAGCCAGGTGGCTGTGAGATCCAGTGTTAGCTCTGCCTTTTACCAGTTTGTGACCACCGGTAAGTTATGAAGCTGTCTGGTGGTAATAGTCCCTCTCTTACAAGATTAATGTGAGAATTATGTAAAACAATGGATGTAAAGTACTTCGGACCGTGTCTGGTGAATGAATGAGGTGATGGACAGGTTTCCTCGGTGCTCGATTTGCTACTTCCCTAAAATAGGCCAATCTGAGTTTGGTCAAGGGTACAAAGAAAATCTGTGACTTACCTTAATAAGTTGTGTACGTTCATGAGTGAAGACAGAGCTTCTGCACAGGGGTCAGTGCAGTGAGGTCAGGTGAACAGCCCCATACAGACCTGGGGAGTCACTACAGTTTATCAGCTGACTCTCATCTTTCCGAGAAGTTGACCATCTCCTTTTTCTATGAGAGTGTGTCAGGAAAGGAATAGTCCAGATACAGCAACAACAGAATCACACCCAGCTCAGGATCACTGAGGACCTGCGGGGAGCAGGAAGGGGACTCTGCCCTCTACCTGCACTGTGCCCAGAGAGCCCACGGGGACCTTGTGTCCAGCCCATCCAGCACAAATGAGGGGCATGAGGAAGCTGGGCATCTTTCTCCATCTGTGAGTCATGAGGCACCATGGTGGGTCCCCACAGGGCCACGTTGGATGAGGCCACTGAAACAGAAGAATTAAATACGGCCTTTAGTATAATGACCCAAAGTCCAGGTTTTAGCTGACCATTTGTCATAGCAGAACTAAGAAAAATGCAACTTGAATGAGGAAAGAGCCTGCAGATGCCGATGGCAAGACGGCACTGGTGTTAGAGTGATCTGGCAGGATCTCAAAGCAGACAGCATGAAAATGATTCAAAATCCAATTATGAACATTCTGGAAATGAGCAAAAACATAGAAATTCAAGGAATGCCATAAAAGACATAAAGAAACACCAAGGGAAACTTCAGAATTAAAAAGAAAGCAAAACAGCAGCAATAGCAATAACAATAAAACATCTGCAGAAACCAACAAGTGGGACATGCATTTCCTCACAGATTAGCAGGGCCAGGAAAGAACCAGTAGACTTGAGGTAAGAAAACAGCAGTTCAGAGTCAGAATAGCAGGATGAACCAGACTGGAAACCAAAAGAGCAAGCACAGGGACCAAAACAAAACAAAACAAACAATAAAACCCTCCAAAGCAACCGTGTCTAGGTTTTCTATAGAGAAAGATCCTGAAAGTCCAGGCTCCTGGATGAAGTTCTAACATGCTCGTACCACATGGAGCAAGTAGGTGGAGGCAATAAAGCATCCAGATAATGGTTGAAATCTCCCCAAACTTTGCACAAAAAGCTGAAGAAACTCCAGGGAGCATAAAAACCAATGAGATACACAGGGAGATAAGTGAAGTCAGTTTCTGAAGACTGGAGAGAATGAGGAGGAAGAGTGTGGAGATGAGCGACAGGGGAAGGACACTTTCTCTGCTGGAAGAACAAACCAAATGACAGCAGATTTCTCTTCAGAAATCACTGAACCCAGAAGGAAGCGGTACAGCATTTTTAGTCCCAAAGCAAAAGGATTACTCCGTCAGGAGGCCCTGTCTGGAGAAAATAACCAAGAATCCAGGAGACAGTCCAGATCTTCGCAGATAAAGGAAAACAAGCTGAATTTTTCAGCGGGAGACCTGTCCTAAAAGAACAGCTAAAGAAGTTTTCAAAGCAGGGAGGAGATATTAAAAGAGTGAATTCTTCAACAACAGAAAGGAAGAAAAGAAGTCCAGCGAGACGGGTACAATTTTAGGTAAATACAGCACATTCCTGCCTCTCTTGATTTCTAAATTTAGCTTGTTTACTGAAGCATAAACCATAGCATTGTTGGCTGTGGCCCTGAAAGCAAGTTGAGAGAATATTGTAGAGCGTGGTGTTGCAAATGGGGGAGGACGCCGGGTGTAGTGGTGCACACCTGTGATGCCAGCCCTTGGGAAGCTGAGGCTGGAGGATTTCCATGAGTTCAAAGCCAGCCTGAACTATACAGCGAGACTCAATGAGACTCTGTCTCAAAAAACCAACCAGCCGATCAACCAATAAACAGATGCAACTACAACAACAAAACAAATGGGATGGGGAAAAGTATATAAGGTTTCTATGCTTCATCCAAACTAGCAAAATATAGACCCAAAGAAGTAGTACATGCACACACAGTAATCACTGAACATTATGTGGAGAGGCTTTCAAAAATACTATAAAAACCATAGTTAAATTAACACAGAATTCTAAAACAATTTCAAGTAACCAACAGCTCAGCAGAACCACAAAAACAGAATTAAAACTGGAAAGGACAAAGAGAAAACAATGGTGACACACACCTATTACCACAGTATTTTCAGAGGCTGAGGCAGGAGGATTCACAAGTTCATGCCCAACCTGGGCAACTTAGTAAATTAGGGAAACCCTCTCTCAAAACAAGAAAATGAAACAAAGAAAGAAGCTGGGATGCAGTTCAGTGCAAAGCGTTGTGTTCAATCTCCAGGGCTGAAAAACAAAAACTTACAAAACATCAAAAAGACAAGAAAACAACACAGCAGATATAATAATTACATTAAATATAAATGGCTTAAATATGTCAACTAAAAGACAAAAGTTGATGTGGTAGGTTTCAATATGTTTTTGTGCTATTTTAAACAAACTCATTGTAATGGTATAGGTTGCTGGACAGTAACAGGTGTTATTCGAAGTAGCAGATAAATGGATAAGTGATTTACAGAATGATGTTACGATTAAATGCTACAGAGATCAAAAGAAAAGACTATTCACAGGTGCAAGAAAACGAACGTGTCTCAAAGTGCCTGAGTGAAAGAAGCTACACAGAAACAAAGGCATATTATTTCTACGCATAGCATCGAAAGTTCCTACCAGCGTGTACTGGTAGGGTGTGCATCTGTGTTTTTTCCCAGAGGTGGGTGGGGAGGGATAAGGAACCTATGGGGTCATGAGGAATTCTGAAGGACAGGAGCACTTAGATAGTGCCAATGGCTCTATAGATGTGTGTTCATGTTAGAGCCCACCAGATTGCTGTGTGAATCTGTGAAATATCTGTAGCTTATTGTCTATCAAATACTGTAGATCTTACAAAATTAGCAGGTATAAAATGAGAACATGCACAGATCCTAGAGGGAAAATAGAGTGGAAGTTATAGGTTTCTAATCAGTGCACTCTAGAGGGGTTCATTTCAATTCCATTATATTTGAAAATAAAGCCTGTGAGCCAGCCTTCATACGACTGGCCACTCTGGATGGTTTCACTATCTTGCTTTGTAAATCCGGGGTAGTGCAGAATTTTCCTGTGAATTAATTAGTTGGAGTGTAGACATCTTTCCTTTTGTTTATTTTTGTTAAATGTTAACATTTGTTTTGCTATTTCATTATCTGGTTGACCACTGCATTGGCAAAGTCCAGTGAAGAATTTCCAGCATAAAACACATTTTAGGACCCCAGGTCGCTTGTACATCTTTGACGCCCAGAACTGTGGACAGGTCCAACGACAGCTTCTCCTCCACAATCACTCATAGTCCACACAGCTCTCGGCACAGGCGTGCATGCCTCGAAATGCTAAGACAGCAAACAGAAGGGCAGATTACTCAGGATGCTTCTAAACACATGACTGAAAGTATGTTTTCAGTGATAAATAGCAGCTTTTAGCTTATGACACCAGGTTTGAGATATGTTGACAAGCAAATGGAAATGAAGACATTCCCTACAATCTGTGAGAAACTGGCTTGAATATTACGGCACAGATTCCTTTATGTCTGTGGATGTTTACATACAGACACACAGTGCTTCAGGACTCTGACAGGAACACGCACTGGTGTGTGCAGATGTGCATAGACAGACACAAATACGTATCTGTGTTGGGGTTTGGAAGGAGGGAGGAGAGAGAGACAGAGACAGGACTGAAGCTACTTTGGGTATTTACATTATTTATATTATTTCCCTTCAGTGATGATTGTTAAGCAAACACAGAGATTCACTTCAGTTTTAGGATTTTGCAAGAACAATGTTAGTATGATGAGGGTCTGTTGGGACATCATCCATCCCACTGGTGCTCATTAAAGAATAATCACATAGTATATTCTCTTTCAGAAACATATTTTTTGAAACATTTTTAAAAGGAAATAATTTGTAAAATCCTAAAATGAAGTACAACTATCATCTACGTGTAACAAAGAGCATAACATTTCAGTCCTACTTTCTGACTCAGAGGTTTACGCGTTACTCTTTTTTCAAAAAGTTACAAAATGTAAAGAAAACACAAATAACTCAGAAAATAAACTATAAAACAAGGGCTCCAATAAAAGCCTTGAAATCATGAAATGCCAAAGGCTAAAGTTTATTACACAATTTGTGATGGATTTAGTCTGTGTGAGTTACTGAATACTCCAAGATTTCATTTCAAGGCTCAAGTATTTGCCCAGCCACCTGGGACAGAGTTTATAGGAAAGAGTGTAGAGGATAAAAAGGGTTCAAAGATTTTTACAGTTCTCACTCCGTCTCCATCTCTTGTTGCCAAGGCTCGGCTTTATTCTCCTCCCCCGCGTCTCAAGGACACGCTGACCTGGGCGCTGCTGCCACCTGCCCCGGAGGTCAGTGGCGAAGGGCACTCGGCTGGGGCTGTACAGCAGGCAGGGGCTGGCCGGTGTCTGTGCCCTGGGGGTAGCGGGGCCGCTGATTCCACTGCTGCGGAGGCACACCTGGGAAGGCTCCGTGCTCCCTGTGCGGGCTCCTGCGGACCCTTGTACACCTCCTGCAAGCGGGGCGAGTATCAGCGCCCCGAAACCGGTTCAGATCTTAGCTAGTGCACTCCTTCTCCCAGGAAGTTCTTCGTGCACATTGCCTGCAAGACCTTCCTCCTGCTTCCTGCTGCTCTTCCCATTCCGGGACTTGCTTTGCTGCGGTATGGCTACTTGAATTATAGGTGCATACTCACGCAGCATAAAATGGATTTCTTACTCTGAATTCTAGCCAAGATATTTAAAATTCGCTTCTCTAACTTGACCCATATTTCGGAGATCACAGACAAATAGTCACCGCACCTTTCACCTTCGCCCTGCTGGGCTGCGTCCTGTGGATTCAGCGGGTCCACCTGCAAGTCCAGCGGATGACGAGGGTTCAAGGCCTCTGATGGGAAAATAAGGGACTCAGCAGTGGCGGCGGCTGTCAAGCTCCCTGGAGAAGCTGGCTCTGGGAATGTTCCGTCCATCCTCGAGTGGAGGGTGCTGCGCGGTGAGACTCAGGGCTCTCTGGGGGTGTCTCAAGCCAGCCGAGGAGGAGCGGGCACCTGAGATGCCCTGAGCAGGCAAGGTCTTCATGGGGGGAGGGGCTGCGCCCGAGTGCAGGTGACCCCAGTGTGCTCAGGTCCCCAGGTTTGCTAGTTTAGTAATACATATATTATATCATTTATCTTTTGCATAACTTTGCATTTAAACAATCCGTTTAGTCTTTCTTTCTGTCATAGTCTGCTTCTAGCGTCCCAGGACTTCTATATTTTCATTAATTTGTGCTACAAGAAGAAATGCGTTCAACACGGTGAGGGTGGAAGTGAGGATCTTGGGTTGGAGCAGGGGACCAGGCTGCGGTCCGTGGCGCCTGTCGCTCTCGGGTACGGTCCGTCCTTGCGATGGCTGGAAGGCGGCCCTGAGCTTCCTCCGCCCGGGGATCAAAGCTGCCACGCGGGGTGGATGCGTCAAGGTGACTCAGCAGCGCAGCAGCAGAGCCCGGGTCCGCGCCCAGCTGTCCAGCTCGCGTCTGAGCCGGGCTGAGCTGGCTCCTTTCAGTTGCTTACACGCACAGACCTGACCAGTGACTCACGGGAAAAGCCGTGACAGGGAGGGATTGCAGGGGCCACATTCCACATCACCTCTTTGTGTGTGACCGCGTGCCCGCCTGGGTGACACGCTTGACAGCCGGTGGCTCGGAGAGCACATCACACGTGTTTGGGCCAGAACAGGCAAACACGCTTGGCGAGGAAGAGTGGCCCACGGTCAAGAGGTCAGTCGGGTCAGAGCAGCCAGAGGCTGTTTCCTGCATCGTGTGCTGAGACATCTTCACCGTGAGGCAAACATATTCTCCGTAGCTTCCCTCGGTTCCTCAGTTTCTTGGACAAACTGGGATGTTCCGCCCGGCCGCCTACAGCTTAAGGGCGGAGTCAGGTGGGGCCTGATTGTTCTGGACTCTCAGACACCCAGGGGTGAGGACCCAGGACTCACAGGCTTGTCCTGAGCTCCAGCTGTTGGGCTTGGGGAACACGCGCTTCTAGCCTCCGTGGGCAGAGTGAGCGGCGGGAGATGTGCAGCCCCCGTCCCGGTTAGCAAGGGGGAGGCCGGAGCCGCAGGGTCTCCTGGGGCTTCACGGGTGTCCCGTGGGAGCGCGGGCGTGTCATGTGGGCCAGGCCTGAACCCCGAGCACTTAGTAAGGTTAGCTGCTGCTGTATCTCTTACGATGCCAATGAGATAGTCCGCGGGAAGGGCACCGCTGGGCCTCGCGCTTGGGAGCCGTTTAACATGTCGCCGTTGAATTAGTGGCTGTGACAGATGAGATCACAGGTGGCTCTGGGTAGGCAGGGCTGGCACCCACTGTCCCCCCCGCTTTGCCTTCACAAAGCAAGGTTAAGAGAGGAGCGTGCTCAGTGAGAAGCTGCTGAGGCCTGGGCTGTGCAGAAGGCGACGCAGTTCCGTCCACGTCCCGACGTGCGCGTGCTCACGGTGCAGTAAGTGGGGCGGCCGCGTCCCCCGGGGCCCCCGCCGACCCCGAGCTCCCTCTCCCCATGGCTGGCGTGATTTTTCTTCTTGACGGGTGGACGTGTCCGCTCTGGATCCGTGAGAGGCGCGTTAATGGAGGAGGCCGGGGCAGGCAGGGGCCAGGCTGAGTGACATGAGTCCCGGCCTTCGCAAATGGCTATCACTCTATAAAAACACGGCGCAATTTGTTGAATGTCAAGTAGATTAATATGTCAGGCCCTGGGAACACTGCCTTGCAGCGCTGTCACATTTAGATAATTGAATACTGTAACGGCTCAGCATCTTGCTCAAAGTTAAAATATCAGGATTTACATCATTCTTTGCCACAGGACTATTTCTCTCCAGCTTTAAAATTCTCACAATAACTAAAAGGTCTTGTCCAGCTCTTGTACACAGAATTTTTGAAGCAGACCAGCTCTTGGAGACAGGTGTACTTAGCCAGGATAATATGCACATTACCCAGCAAAGAGGAATAGTCATTTAATGGAGCTTGAAATTGCTTCGATCTGTAAAGCCACGAATGGATCAGGATTGCACCTGCCTGGACTGTCAGGCTGCGTCCCGCAGTCCGGCCTTGAAGGTGTCTCGGGGGGCACTGGAACGGCTCGTCGTTTTCCCAGGAATCACAAGCTGGCGGCGAAGCCGAGGGGATGGAGGAAGCCTTCCCCAGGCGCAGCGCGGGCGGAAGGCCTGTGCCACACTCCAGGGCGCTGACCTGGATCCGTACGCCGCCTCCCAAGTAGAAGGAAGTGCTGTCGCATTCTGACTTTTAAATGTAGATGATGAATTCATGAAAAAGTACACCCGCTCCTGGGGAACACGGGCTTGGCCCTGCGTGGTCGCTTTGCAAAAGACAAACGTGTGGCTTAATATTTTTCAGTATCAAGGTTGACCTTCGGGTTGGCAGGGGAAAGACCTCCCCTGGTTGCCCCTGCACCCCCAGGCTGCAGCCCAACCAACACGGATCACACAGATGAACTTGACACGTTAAAGACGCACGTGGTCAGCGTCACCAGGCAAGGAGCACTGACCGGAGGCGGGGGCGAAGACGCCCTGTGTTTCTAGCCAAGTTGCTCACGGTCATTTCCAAGCCCTTCTGAGTCTGTGGGCTCTTGTTGGGAAGCACGTCGAGGCCGGTACACGCAGTGTGCGGCGGGAGGGCACGCCGGGAAGGGCTGCCTGGCCCACACGGGCCCGCGGTCCAGTTCATCATCTGCCTTCGCGGTTCCAAGGTTACAGAGAAAGCATCATTAGCTTATTTTGGTTTCCATTAACAAAGACATTTACTAAGTAGATTTAAAGAAAACCTTTCACCAATGTCCTTGGGACGAAGGCAGCGTGAGTTGAAATCTGCACAAAAATAACGGTGAATTAACGGCAAGGATGTCATTAGTGTCATTAGTCGTCTCGGCCTGTGTAAATGCCACTGCTTCGGCTCCATTAGACTTCATTTATCCTTTGAAAATGAGATCAGGGAAGCGCGAGGGGCACCCGGCGCTCAGGGGTGGGGGGTGGGTGCTGGGCCTTTGCGATCGGTTCCCTGAGCAGCTCGGCTGGCAGACGGCTGGCGGGGCTCCCCACCGCGCCCCCTCTCCCACTCTCCCGCCCCGCCCCGCCCCTCTCCTCCGCGGTGCCTTGCACAGTCACACCTGTCTTCTCCCTGTGCAGTGGCGCTGCTGTCGCCAGCCTGCCCCCTCGCGAGTCCCGTGCCAGTGAGGACAGGACCCGCCATTCTATTCAGCACTGGCTAAACCCCGCGTGATGGACTTCTCTGCGCATGCTGGGTGTCCTGGTGTCACCTGCGCCTTGCTGGCCTTGTCGCCTCGCTGCTGTGGTTCAGGGTCCCCTCTGACCCGCTGAGTTGAAACCCGCGAGTGGAGGTTGGCTAGGGAGTGTCCCCTTCTCCTTCCTGTGTCTCTGTCCAGTCCTGATACCCGACTACACACTGCTGTCTGTCCATGCGCCCCGGGCTGCTCTCGCTGACCATCTTCCTCCTCACAGACAAGGCGGACCTTGAAGCCCCAGCACAGTCGGACAGGAGGCGCTTGCTCGAGGCTTGCTGGGAGGGAGGGGAAAGGTGAGCGACGGGAATTTAAAATCTAAGCCAGCTCAACTCCTCTGAGGAACAACGCGTTGATTTTTGCCATGAGCCGACTGCCTGATTATATTTCCCTATTTCCTTATTTGTTCATAGTACTTTGATGAATCCATTTTAAAAAGATGTTTGGATATGAAAAGATGATCAGTTTCCAAAACCGTAAAACAGGGATGGATTGTGAAATAGAACAAGGTTGTTAAATTTCAAACGGCAAGACCACAGTGTAGCTCACCACGTACCTGAAAACAGGATCTTCAAAAGGAACGGAAGTGTTGATGGTCGTGGATCTCCTGGCGACAAGGAAGAGGGTCCCGGGCTGGCACAGGTTGGCAGTGGCGGGGACGCCGTCTCCAGGACACGGGCACAGGACCCCTCCTGGGGCCAGGTGGTGACCAGGCTGGGAAGAATTTCCCAGGCTCCGGTTGTTGGCGCCAAAAAGAATGCGCTCAGACCCAGAGCGTGACGCCGTGACAAAGCAGCTCGGGCCTCCTCTGCAGGCGGGTGCACGTGTGAGGCGGCCGCCGCGCCCGTGACGAGGGAGGCCAGGGCCGTCTCGTCCCCACCGGAGCAGGCGCCGCGGCCTCTCTCTCACCGGTCGGCGGGAGCTCTGCGGTCCGTTCCCATCTGTGACTCAGGCTCCAGGGGAGTCTGGAGGGCGAGAGGCCATGCGGACACCGCGTCCCGGCTCCCCACAAGACGTCCTCGGTTCGTGGGCACGTCCGGGGCTGGAGCGGGCGGGCACGAGGGAACTCAGCGGGCTCAGGAAGGGGTCGGGGCGGGCTGGAGTCCAGGATGGAGGCGCTCCTGTTCGGCAGAAGAGACAGCGCGCACCGTGTGGCCGTCGCCGGGGCAAGAGGGCGAGGTGACAGTGCTGTCCTCTCCCAGCCTCGTGGCACATGTGGCTCCTGTGACCCAGCGGGGGCAGCGCGGCGTTGCCCTCAGCCGCAGCTCAGGGCACACGGCGTCGGGCTGGTGTCCGCTCTCCTCTGCCGGCCTCTGGAAGTCCGCGCCGGACGCATCTTCTTCCTCTCCTCCCTCCCTGTCCGTTCTTCGCCTTCGGGGAGGCTGTGAGAAGCACGTCACCTGGCTGTCTCTTCGCACAGCCCGGGGGCAGAATTTCCCAGCACCCCGAGGCTGGTGGCGCTGTCACCCGCCTCAGAGTAGAGAGCCCACTCTGGGCGCATCTTGGCGAGTTCTGGGTAGAGGCAGCAGCGGGCCCCACCCAGGGCCGCTCGAGGGGTCCTCAGGGCCGGTGTTGTCTGCTGGAAAGAGCCCTGGACGGGGCTCCCGTCCTGGGGACCTTCGGGCGGCGCCCTCCCCTCTGCCCTCGGCAGAGTTCGGGAGGAGCTGCCCGTGTGCCGCTCCAGAGTTCTGTGGGGAGACAAGGAATTAAAAGAAAAGTTTATTACTGATCAATTTCTTTTGAATGCCTTAAAATTATTTTCAGTGCATCAGAATTCTTATTTCATGGATTGCAGTTTATGCTTGAGTTTAAGAATCAATTAAGCGAATGAAAATAATGTCACAGGGATACATGAAGATAAAATTTTAAAATAAGGGGCTTAATTTTCCCTGTTGGAAATAAGGCAAGCGATTACTCCCTCCTTCAGCTGAAGTATTTACATTAGCGGATTCCTACTTTCAATGTTTTAGCTGTCTTTGTAGAGGCTGAATATTCCTCTTGATGGCTCTGTGTCCTGGGAATATCTTTCCTCAAGGAACTGGAGAGTCACCTCTTTGAAACATCACCCTTGAGGATCAACCCGAGGGCAGGAAGCTAATTTCTTTGGGGTCCTCCCTCCAAATGGCAAAAGCACCACCTTTCTTAGACACAAAAGTGATGATAAATTGGTAATGATGATCCATACGGAATGCAGAAGTTTAGCCCATGACTGGGCGGACTCAGGGTGCACTGTACATCAGGAGGCACTAGGCCGAGTCCTCTGCCTTGAGGGCTCATTACTATTTATCCAAGAGAAGGCGTCAATGAGTGACGCCTCGGGTGGGATTGCTTTCTGCTTTGCAGTCTGTTCCCTGGTTGCCCTGATGTGGGTCACACTGGTTTAATCTTACTGAAACTGTGTTTTCTTTCTCCACTGCCTTTGTGCAGAACTTTGCTGCCCTTGCAAGAGATTCAGTTTTGAGCTATCAAGACTGCCCTGAAGATGTGGAAGGGCAGTATTGAGGAGCAGAAGCTGGAGCCGGTCATGACACCCCACCAGACTCCAAACCCTGGCGCTTAATGTGTGCCAAACCCTGGTGGCACAGCTGTCAGGGTGAATACCCAAGGTGTCCTTCCCTCAGTGAGAGATAAGGGGAAGCCAGAAACACTATTATCTGTTTATTGTCTCTTTTATAACTGCTGGAATCCAGAGGAGAAAAACAGGTGTATATCAGAAATCTATCTCCTTCAATAACTTTGTCTTACTTTCCTCATCGCTGCGACACAACACCCAACACCCACAATTTGAAGGGGGAAGGGTTTATTGTCACTCACAGTTCAAGCCGCTGATTGGCTGTTGCCAGGGAGAAAGGGCGTGGCCGAGGAGTTACTGTGGAGAGATGGGCGGAGCCAGTGAGGGAGACGGACCTTTATAGGTCCCGCCCCCAGTGACTGGTCTCCAACAGGCCCCACCTCCCACCAGGACCTGAAATCACTTTCCAAAAGCCCCTCCTCATGATGTGTGGGACTTCTGAGGCTTACTCTTGATCTCTACCATCACAAATTCTGCAGAATGCATGGTAGGCCCATTAGTCGGACTGTAACCAAGTGATGGCCGTGAATTTGGCTTTGGCTTCCTAGAGATCATAAAGAAGTGACGGCCAGCTTCCTCTCAGAAGAGTCGAGCTTCGCCTGTCCCAGTGGCCATGGCGCTCTGAACGTCTTAGCCGGCTCCTCAGTTCCGCTCCAGCTTCAGTCTTCAGACATTTCCCGGGGCTCCTTGCTCCTCTTGAAGGGGTCCTAATCTTTGCAGAGAAGCTCACACCGGGCTCGGTGCACCCAGAGAACAAAGCCTCTTCTCCACCAAGGAGCCACATCAGTAAAGATGTAGCGATTGTGAGTAGTGGCCGAGAGTCTCCCACCGGAAAACAATGGCAGTTCCTAGGAGGAAAAGCACGTCGTGTTTGCGCAACCGTCTAGACGTCCAGACCTATGACAGGAATGAAGTCTGCAGTCCGACGCCTGCTCCTCAGCCTGGGCCTGATCTTTCTATCTGTAAAGAGGGGCGCACTATCGAAAGGTCAGGGTCAACTACAAGGAGGCCTGTGAATGCGCTTTGGCAAAATGCACCACCGTGGACCGGTCGATCCCCTAAGAGCTTCTGCTGGTTTTTCTGAGCAGACGTTTACATTTGGATTCTCTTGACATTTGGTATGAAACCTGTTCTTTTAACCCACAGGCACCTTAGCAGCGTGTGATATTTCCATCTTTAAGAACGCCAGGGGATCTGAGCCAGCTTGGGTGGGTGTCAGGAAGGCATTAAAATACTAAATGAACGGCCTGATTTTCACCTTTGTCTGCCATTCCGGAGCCGCAGCTGCAACTCATCCGCTCTCTGCATTCACTCTGAAAGCAGCTCACGCAGGAGCGACGTGTTTAAAGCAGAGGCTGGGGTTTTGGAGGCTTATACCCTTTCCAAAACGAACTTAGACTGTTATTTCATATTCCTCACTCCTTACCGTGGCCCCAGTAGTTGGGTTGGATGTATAAGCTTGGGATGACAGAGAAGGGGTTAAAATATGTTTCTGGATTTGTT
>PVIC010045013.1:0-14786 GCA_004025085.1 Thryonomys swinderianus
GGGTCTCACTTTGTAGTTCAGGCTGGCCCTGAGCTCACTATGGAGCCCAGACAAGCCGCTGCGAACTCAGCAATCCTCCTGTCTCTGCCTCCCAAGTGCTAGGATTACAGGCGTAAACCACCACACCCGGCATTGTGGTATGAGGTGTTGATTGTTGGTGGGCGTGAGTCTCCACGCCCAGCATTATATGTGGTTACCGAGATCGAACTCAGGACCTTGCGCTTGCAAGGCAGGCGCTGGAACCACTGAGCTAACCCTCCTGCCCGAATGAATGGATTTTTAAAAGAAGACCCAACTATCTTGCTTACAAAAATTTACTTTGCATCTAAGGACACACATAGAAAATGAGTAGACAAAATAAGATATTCTATAAAAGTTGAATCCAAAAGAGAGCAGGGAGAGCCATAGTTATATCAGTTATTATTATCATCATTATCATTATTATTGACAGGTTCTCATGATGTTGTCCAGGCTGACCTTGAACTCACTATTAGCCCAGACTGGCATCAAACTTCTGGTCTTCCTGCCTCAGCCTCTCAAGCACTGAGATTTTAGACATAGTCCTCTACACCCAGCAGGAAAAGGTTATTATATAACAATGACAAGTCATTTTATGAGAAGAAAGTAACTCTTCTAGGGCCAGGGATGTAGCTTAGGGGTACAGCGCCTACCTAGTAAGCACAAGGCCTTCAGTTAGTTCCATTCCTGGTACCAAAAAAAGAAAAGAATTTAAAAAGAAAAAGTAATTATAAGTATTGTGCCCTCAGTTTTAGCACACACAATTACATGAAGCAAATACTAATACACTCGAAGGGAAAGATGCATTCCAAGCAATAAAAGTTGGGGATTTCAATACTTTATGCTTTGGGAAGGTTATTCCAACAAAAAAAGTCAACAAGTAAACAAAATTTCTTGTGTCCTGGACCAAACTGACCTAATAGATACCTTCAGAACATTTTATCCAACATCCAGTGAATACATATTTTTTTTATTGGCACATGGAATGTTTTCCAGGACAAAACCATATGATAGGTCACAAAACAAGTATCAGAAAACATTTTAAAAATTGAAATTATAGGGCCAGAGATTTAGCTGAGTGCTTCTGTCACCGGCCTAGCAAGCACAAGGTCCCTGGTTTGATCCCTGGTAACCACATACAACAATACCGGACGTGGTGACTCACGCCCACCGGCAACCAGTACCACATACCACAAATGCCGGGCATGGTGGCTCAAGCCTGTAATCCCAGCGCTTGGGAGGCAGAGACAGGAGGATTGCTGAGTTCCAGGCTTGCCTGGGCTACATAGTGAGCTCAGGGCCAGCCTGAACTACAAAGCAAGACCCTGTCTCAAAAAAAAATTTGAAATTATATCTTTCACAACCATGGTGCAATAAAACTAGGTTTCAGTTATAAGAAAAACTTCAGAAATTATACAAATACATGGAAGTTAAACAATTTATATATAAATTACCAGTAGATAAAGAAGTCTAGAGGAAATTTTTTAAATTTGTTGAAATGAGTGGAAATGGAAATGCAATGTATCAAAGCCTACTGGATTCAGAAAAAGCAGTCCTGCAAGGGAATTTTATAGTAATCAGTGCCTATATGAAGAGAAGAAACATTGAAAGTACACAATCTATCTGCATCTCAAGGAACTAAAAAATAAGAACAAACCAAATTCTAAATTAATAGAAGGAAAAACAATAAAAGCTAGAACAAAAATGAAATTGAAAAAACCCTCAAAGATAAAACAGTGATAATTTCTTTAAAATATAAGCAAATAGTCCTTAGCTAGACTAAAAAAGGGAGTAAAAAAATCCAGAAGTAGAAAAAGAGATGAAAAAAAGACATTATAACACTACAGAAAAAAAGATCATTAAGATAGTATTATGAATAGCTATTGCAACAAATTTGATAACCTAGAAGAAATAAATAAATTCCGAAACACATATACTACACCAAGACTGAATCATGAAGTAGAAAACCAGAAAGAGGAATAACATGTAAAGAAACCAAATTAAGGGTTTTTTTTGTTTGTTTTTTGTTTTTGTGGTTCTGGGGATTGAACTCAGGGCCCTTGTGCATCCAAAGTTGGTGTGGTACCACTTGAGCTAAATCCCCAGCTCCTAAATCAATATTTTTTTAAAAAGTTCCTATTGAAGAATAGCCAAAACTGGATGGCTGTTTTCCTGAATTCTAGAAGACATTTAATAAAAGACTCATAAGAACTCTTCATAAGTTACTTCAAAAATATAGAACAGTAAAGAACTTTTCTAGGCATATTCTGTGAGGCAAGCATTCCTCTTATAATCTTACATCTAAGCCACATAAAGGCAGAACAAACTAGAACAGAAAACTTCAGGCCAGTGAACTTGATGAACACAGTTGTAAAATGAGTGCTCTTATGATTTTTGTCCTTCATTTTACTAATGTATTTTATCATGTTTATTGACTTGCATGTACCAAATCAGTTGATCATGATGAGCACTTCAACACATGCAGAAAATATATTTGTTAAATTAAACCATGTTTTGTGATAAAAATGCGGAACAAATTGGGTAATAGAAGGTAATACCTCAATAGAACAAAGGACAGAGAATAATAATAAGCTAACAGCTACCATTATAGTGAACAGAGAAAAGCTGAAAGATTTCTCTAAGCTCTGGAACAAAAGCACTTTTAACACTTTTATTCAATGTAATTATGGAATTCCTGGCTAGAGCTGTAATGCCACAGATAGCAAGAGATAATTCCACACCGGGACACACAGTGAATATTAAAGGTTGGAAGTGTATTCAGGCGCCTGGACCCCATTCCTTAATGAAGTGAAGCCCCAAGTTGAAGCAGTGAGGGGTTTTTAAAGGAAAACTGGCGGTTACAGAAGTGGGGCAAAGGGGAGTTACATAGTTAATTTTGTAGACCATAGCTGCAAGGATAGTTGTCTGTCTTTATGTTGCATCTTTCGGGGAGATTACATTTGTTCCGGGGAAGTTAGCTCATTCTGAGGAGGTTTGTACGAGCCAGCAAGATTCAGTTAGTTAACTAAAAGGTCACATTCTTAGGTGGGGTGGAGCAGGGGACAGCACTAAGTCTGGTTATGTGGGTCTCACAGAGCAACCAGGCAAGAGAGAAACAAAGGGCATCTAAATTAGAAGACATCAGATTGTAGCTGCTTGCAGTTGACATTATCTTGTTAAACCCCCAAAATTCTACCAGGAAACTATTAGAACCAATAAATAAACTTAACAAAGTTGCAAGATACAAAATCAGTGTACAAAAAGCATTCCAAATTATCTGAAATTCAAATCAAGACAGCAAATGCCATCCACAAAAATGAAAGTAGGGGCCGGAGGGTTAGCTCAGTGGTTCTGGTGCCTGCCTTGCAAGCACAAGGTCCTGAGTTCGATCCCCGGTGACCACATATAATGCTGGGCGTGGAGACACCCACCAACAATCAATACCACATACCACAATGCCGGACGTGGTGGCTCACGCCTGTAATCCCAGCACTCAGGAGGCAGAGACAAGAGGATTGCTGAGTTTGAAGCTTGCCTGGGCACCATAGTGAGCTCAGGGCCAGCCTGAACTACAAAGCGAGACCCTGTCTCAAAAAGCAAAAAAGAAAAAAAAAAAGAAAGTAAATTACCTAGAAATAAATTTAACCAAAAAAGTGAAAGATCTCTACAATAAAAATAATAAAACATTGATGAAAGGAAGTGAAGAGGACACATTAAAGAGGAAAGAGATCCCATGTTTGTGATAGGAAGAATCAGTACTGTTAGTGTCCATTCTTCCCAACATGATATACAGATTCAGTGCAATCCCTATCAAGATACTAATGACATTACTCACAAAACTAGAAAAAAATTCTAAAATTCATATGCAATGACACACACACACAAAGCCATCAACAACAAAAAGAACAAAGCAGGGGGTATTACACTATTTGACTTCAAAACATTACAAAACAGGACAGAATTGGCATAAAAACAAATACCTAGGCCAGTGGAATCAAATAGAGAAATCTGGTTTCTCCAGAGAAAAGATGGTCTTTTTCATACGTAGTGTTGAGAAAATTACAGTTACAAAATCAACACAGAAGATATTAAAGACGAATGTAAGATCTGATACTCTGATCTACCTAAAGAAAACAGGGAATGCTTTGGGACAATGGAATGGGCAAGAAGTTTTTGAACAAGTCTCAAAACCACAGTAAACAAAAGCAAAAATAGACAAATGGGGTTACCCTACTAATATGCACAACCTTTATGTTTTTATATATCAGTAAAGATATAAATAAAAAATATAAAGTGTAAACTTTTATCTAGATCCAGTGTTTTAGGTAGTCAGTTTTATATTTATATCAACAAGAACTTTCCAGCTGGGCATAGTAGGGCATGCCTATAATTCCAGCACTTGGAAGGCTGAAGCAGGAAGATCTCTTTGAGTTCAAGGCTAGCCTGAATTACATAGAGAGTTCAAGGCTAGTTATACCTTGTCTCAGAAAAGAAAACAAACTAACAAACCTTTAAAAGTTACTGTTTGTGGGCTGGAGGTTTAGCTTAGTGGTTCCAGTGCCTGCCTACTACAAAGTGCCTGAACTACAAAGTGAGACCCTGTCTCAAAAAAAAAAGATAGTTTGTACCATCATGTCAAATATATTTATTGCCACTACACTTGAAGTTCCAAAGACAAATAGCTGTCCTATTCAAGCTACTTTCCCAATATGTCTCTTTCTAAAGTATTCTAAGTATTCTGATCAGTGCCAACCTGTCTTCGATTTGAATGACCAAAAGTACACAAAGTACCAAAAGAAAATGTCAGAATTATTTGTCTTTAAGCTAAGTAAATCAATAATATTGTGTGCTTAGATGGCAACTTTGAGGAATTCACATTGTTGCCATTATCTTATTATAGGATATATGCAAATCAATCAGCAGATATTGCTTGAATACAAATTATCTGTGTACATAGTTCTAATGTGATCTGTAATGTTCAAAATATGAAAGATACTTTTACTCTTCCTTCCCTCTACATATTTAAAAGATATTGTGTTCAGGGTTCCATGCCAAGTGGCATAAAAAGTGTAAGAATAAGTCAGATATCATTCTTGCTCTAAAATTAGTTACAATTTGACAGGGGAAAATTCTTGTACATAATATTAAATGATCTTACTTATTGAGGAGAAAAGATTCTAAGAAATGAGCATTTTCTTTCATTCCTGAGTCCAGCCAGCTCCCACTTTACCCCTCTTCCCTTTTTGGCTTACAATCTTAAAAGATTTGTTTTGGGCTAGAGATTCAGCTCAATGGTTCTGGCACCTGGCTAGCAAGTGCAAGGTCTCTGGTTTGATTCCAGTAACCACATACAACAGTACCAGGCGTGGTGACTCACACCCACCAGCAGTCAGTACCACATACCACAGTGTCAGGTGTGTTGGCTCACGTCTGTAATCCCAGCACTCAGGAGGCAGAGGCAGAGGATTGCTGAGTTCGAGGCTTACCTAGGCTACATAGTGAGCTCAGGGCCACCCTAAACTACAAAGCAAGACCCTGTCTGAAAAAAAAAAAAAAGAAAGTTTTGTTTTGTTTTATTTTGGAGGGTGTTCTGTTTTGTTGTTTTTTTGGTGGTGCTAGGGATTGAACTCAGGCTCTTGTGCTTGCAAGGTAGGTGTGGTGTCACTGAGCTAAGTACCCAGCCCTGCAGTTTTAAAAGATTTCTCTTCATCTTTTTTCCAGATGTCATTTCCTGAATCCCTTTTCCTGAGGCTAGCTAAACTTTCACATTAGTACCAAAGTAATAAAAAGAAGTAAACAAAGATTGTACAAAAAAGTAAACAAAAAATACAGGAATAAAATGGTAATGGTGGCACATGCCTATAATGCCAGTACCTGGAAGCCTGAAGCTGGAGGCAGCAGTCTGAGGCTAGAGGTGTCTCTATAACAAATTTGAGTCCAGGTAGGACTGTATAATGAGACTCTGTCTCAAAACAAGCAACAACAGAAGAAATTCGTGAAGTTTTAAATTTTATAATTAATCATAGATATCCCTATCTAATTCATTGCTCTACAATACCACCATAGACTGATGGCTCCTCAAATTTTAATTTGGATATGGGCTTTCCCCGAGGTCCAGATTCATATCTCACTGCAGGGGCAGGAGGAATGCTGTGAGTTCATGGCTAGTTGGGGCTACATAGTGAGCTCAGGGCCAGCCTGGTCTACAAAATGAGACCCTGTTTCAAAAAAATAAAAATAAAAAAAGAGAGTGGGCCCAGAAGACAGAGCATCAAACCAATAGGATTATTGTTGAACCAATGTAT
Organism: Thryonomys swinderianus; assembly: GCA_004025085.1. Lineage (NCBI taxonomy): Eukaryota > Metazoa > Chordata > Mammalia > Rodentia > Thryonomyidae > Thryonomys > Thryonomys swinderianus. Next base: position 6,324 of record PVIC010045013.1, read on the forward strand.
TGTCCCCACTAGGTTTTGGACTTTTGTAGAACCTCTCATTTCCTTGTTCTTTCTGATTTCTCCCTTTTGGAGTGGGAATGTGTATGTTGTAGCTGTCCCTCCATTGTATTTTAGAAGCAAATAGCTTGTTTGGTTTTATAGATTCACAGCTAGAGAGAGAAAGTTTGCCTCAGGGTGAATCATAGCAATGCCTGATTTAGATATTTAACATGAAATTTTATACTTAGAGTTGATGAACAGGAAATTGATTTAAGCCTTTTGAGGTTATTAATGGAGTAAATAGTTTTCATTTAAGAAGGACATGAATCTAGGGGTGGGGGCAGAGAACAAAGTATTAATAGGCTAAATTGTGTCCTACCAAATTTTCTATGTTGAAGTCTTAACCTCCTGTAGTTCAGAATGTGACTGTTTTACCTCTGTAAAAAGATAAATTAAAATGAGGCAATTAGGGTTGGCCCAACCCAATATGACTAGTAGTATCCTTATAGCAAGAAAAAAATTATATAGTTACAGAGGGAAGACAGCCATCTACAAGTCAAAGACTGAGACTTCAGAAGTTTGAGGATGTGGCTCAGTGGTAACATGGTTTCAGGAAAAAAAAAAAAAAAGAAATCAGCCCTATTGATAACTTGATCCCAGACTTTAGCCTTCAAAGCTGAAAAAATAGACTTACTAGTTAAGCCATCTAGTTTGATGTACCTTGATATGGCAACTTTAACAGACTAATACAGGAATTTTTTAGAATTTTCTTGTTCATGTATTTGAGATTATTTAGTGGTCGTCTTTCCCCCACTCCATGATACCAGGGCTCGAACCCAGGAGCTTCTGGTTGCCAAGTAGGTGTGGTACCACTAAGCTACATCCCTTGCCCATATTTAGTGAACTTCTTTAAAGTTCTTGCCGCAAAAGAATTTTTTGCTCTTCTAATATGAGTAGGAAACATCTTGATAATTTTGTTAGAACTCAACGAAAGTAGATAAGCCATAAAGTACCACCAAGACTTCAGCTTTACTTTTTCATGTACCTCTTCTAAAAATCTTAATGTGTTAATCTCAGTGCTTCTCTCATTGCCTTTATGTGTGTGTGCGACTGTGTGTATGTGTAAGGGGTGCTGGGCATTGAACCCAGGGCCTCACACCTGCTAGGCAAGCACTGTACCACTAAGCTATATCTGTACCAATTTTATCTTTGTTTGGAGGCATGATCTCAAGTTGTCCAGGCGGCCTTGAACTTGCTGTCCTCCTGCTTCCATGCACAGCTTCTCACTGCCTTTTTCTTTATTCTCCTGCATCCATTCACAATACTCATCCCTCTAGCCATACCAAGTTACTTATAGCTCATAAAATATCTGCCAGTTTGCACAGCTATGATGTGCTTTTCTTTTGCCTAAATGACCCTTAGACTAAACCCTTAGTTTAAACCTTCTTATCCTTCAAAACTCAACTCAGATAGTCCCTTCTCACTGAGCATAATGGCTCACACCTATACTACACAGCCTGAACTACACAGTGAGATCCTGTCTGAAAAAAAAAAAAACCTTCTCTGAAAAAAAATTTTTTTTTTTTGAGACAGGGTCTCACTTTGTAGTTCGGGCTGGCTCTGAGCTCACTATGTAGCCCAGGCAAGCTTCGAACTCAGCAATCCTCCTGTCTCTGCCTCCCGAGTGCTGGGATTACAGGCGTGAGCCACCACGCCCAGCACTGTGGTATGTGGTATTGATTGCTGGTGGGCGTGAGTCTCCATGCCCCGCATTGTATGTGGTTTCCAGGGATAGAACTCAGGACCTTGTGCTTGCGAGGCAGGCGCCAGAACCACTGAGCTAATCCTCCGGCCCTGAAAAATCTTTTTAAATTTTCTACATTTTATAAATATTTTCTTTCTCATTTTTTATTCCAATATATGTTATTTCTTTTCACATTATTTCAGTTTACCTTTCTATTTTCTAACTCTTTAAAGCGCATGCTAAGTCCATTGATTTTGAGCTGTGTCATAAATTGTGATGTTTTACTATCATTTATTTCTAAGTATTTTCTGATTTCTCTTAGTTGTTTAAACATATATCTTAATTTCCAAAACTACTTTTTTTTTTTTTGAGACAGGGTCTCACTTTGTAGTTCAGGCTGACCCTGAGCTCACTATGTAGCCCAGGCAAGCCTTGAACTCAGCAATCCTCCTGCCTCTGCCTCCTGAGTGCTGGGATTACAGGTTTGAGCCACCAAGCCCGGCATCTGTGGTATGAGGTACTGATTGCCAGTGGGCATACCACGCCCAGTATTGTATGTGGTTACTGGGGATTGAACCAGGGACCTTGCACTTGCCAGGCAGGTGCTGGAACCACTGAGCCAAATCTCTGGCCCAACTTTGACATATTTTAATATGCTCTGCAAGTCATTTTGCAATATTTTCAAGCTTCATTTTTTAAACATTTAACAAAGTAATTCCATGCTCCATCTTAAAATTTCAAAAGCTGGAGGCTGGAGATTTAGCTCAGTGGTTCTGGCGCCTGCCTCGCAAGCACAAGGTCCTGAGTTTGATCCCGGTAACCACATACAATGCTGGGCGTGGGGACTCACGCCCACCAGCCATCAATACCACATACCACAGTGCTGGGCGTGGTGGCTCACGCCTGTAATCCCAGCACTCGGGAGGCAGAGACAAGAGAATTGCTGAGTTCGCGGTGGCTTGCCTGGGCTACATAGTGAGCTCAGGGCCAGCCTGAACTACAAAAGTGAGACCCTGTCTCAAAAAAAAAAAAATTTTTTTTCAAAAGCTGAAATTTTTATGGGCCTATTTCTGCTATTCATTGGTTCTGTAATTATTCACTATTAGCTTTTTTCTTTGAAATATATGAATATTTTTCACACTTTAAAATTGTACATATTTGTGGAGTACACTTTGGTATCTTGTACATTTATATTCTGTTGATCAAATCAAGGTAGTTGCCATATTCATCACCTGAAGTATAAGGAAAATGAAAAAAATAATATTATTCAGAGAAATCAGAAAAGAAAGTTATCTATATTTCTTGCAACCTGCTAGAGAACAAAAGATATTTGAAGATTCTTAATACAAACTGGGTCTTAGGAGTTTTGTAAGTCCCAGCTTCGAACAAGTTCCATTCTAGGAGAGTGTTCTTCAGTCTTATTTGTTTGTGAGTCTGAAGAAGTGAGTCTTAAACACAAATATACAATGTAGAGCATAAAAAAGTCACATGTTCTATGAACTTGTCCTTGTTCCTTAGAATTGTGCCAATGATTGAATGATTCACATTATAGGAACTAGAGCTGTCTGTCATCTTTTCACCTCAGTCCAGTGTCTCAGTTATTTTCACTTTTGTTTCCATCACTGTTGCTTTGTGGTTCCTAGCAGTCCTCTCTGTGTCATCCCTGCTTTTCCTTGTGCTTCCAGACACCCTGGCCTCTGCGTGAGCGCTGTACTGCTGTACATTATCATGCTGTGCAGTAAGCACACAGCAGCACAACCGTCACAGCACTGGCAAACGCCAGAACCACTTCCTCAGTTCTATGAATGTTTGTAATTCGAGTTTTGTTCATATCTGTGAAAGTTGGCAACTCAAATGTTTGTAAATCAGGGACTTACAATAATTATACTTATATAGCTAAAAACACTCTTAAGGATAAAATTTAAAATGGTCCAGTAGTCACAGTGCTGCATTCCTGTAATATCAGTACTTAGAAGGCTGATGCAGGCAGGATTATAGTTCAAGGCGATTCTCAACTACATAGTGAGTTCATGGCTGATCTATACTACCTACCAAGGTCCTGTGTCAAACAAAACAAAATAAAAATATAAAGTGGTCCTAGTTTGGTAGCTCCACAGGCAGAAGTAATTTACCTTTGGGAGAACTCAGCTCCAATTCAGATGTCAAAGCACTCCTTATCATTTCTTCCTAAACACTGGGACTGTTTTTCCTCCTATATTTCAAGTATAGAATTCTGGGTCTCCAGTTTTTTCAGAAAGGTTTTTACTTCTTGTGTTAAGCATGCCCTGGACTTTAACTTCCATGCTGGATGAAGATGCTAAAAGATCTTAAAAGCAAATATTCACATTCTTTAAGATTTAGTAGAAATCTTCAGTGCAAATACAGGCTTTAGCAGCATCTCTGAGTTTACTTTGTCAGCTTCTGCACAATTATTACTTTCCTACTAGCTTGGTAATGCAGTTTAAATTATTTTATATGCTTTAGTGTGTTTAGTTTGGAAGGTTATTCACGGTATCTAATTGACAACAATGCCTGAAATGGAATTATGTATATGTGCAATCTATAACATAAAGATGTTGACTCATTAAAATAATAAAAAGCAGCCAGTAATAGACTGAGAAAAATATTTGCAGTATCTGTGAGCATACTGCTAAATATGCATATATATCCACTGTACAGAAAGAACATCTACAGGTAAAGAAAAAAGGTAATCCAAATAAAGCAGAATATGTGTATATATATATATATACACACATATATGTATATATATACACATATATATGTATATGTGTATGTATATATATATTGTGTGTGTGTGTACTGGGGATCAAACTCATAACCTTCTGCTTGTGCAGCAGGCGCCAGAACCACTGAGCTAAATACCCAGTCCAAGATAAAATATTTTTATAGTGGCCCTTAGGTAGCTTCAGAACAGACACTAGTAGCTGGCAGAACCAATCATGTGATTAGAAGGTTGGACCTTTTGCCCCCATCCACTCTGGAAAAGGGGAAGGAGCCATAGATTGAGGTGATTCATCAATGGCCAGAGATTGTAATCAGTCACTCCTAGTAATGGAATTTATGCTAAAACCCTAAATAATATTATTTGGAGAGATTCTGAGTTGATAAATACATTAGCTGCTGAGATGGTCATGTGCCCAGAGAGAACATGGGAGCCATGTGTACATATAGCTTGTCCCATGCATTTCTTCTATTTGGCTGTTCCTGAGTTGTGTGCTATATAAAAACTGCTAAGGATGAGTAAACAGTTTTTCTGAGTTCTGTGGTCTGTTCTAGCAACTTGTAGAATCTAAAGAAGGAGTCATAGGAACTTCGACTTATAATCCATCACTCAGAAAAACTATAGGAACCCTGGAACTTGTGATTGGTGACAGTGGAGGCAGCCTAAGACAGTCCCCACTCTGTGGGATTTGATGCTAATTCCAGGTGGACAGTGTCAGGATAGAATTCAGGAGATCTTGCTAGTGTCTGGAGAATTGTGGAATTGCTTCATATGAGGAGAAAGCTCACATGCCTTTGGCATCAGAAATAATCTGAGTAAAAACAGGTACAATAGTTGCTGCTGTATGTTTTAGGAGTAAAACACTTTCTTATTGGTCATCAAGGAAATACAATGAATTCCACTACATGTCCAACAGAACTGATAACTAATGAGAATGTAGAACTACTGGCATTCTTATATGCCCTTGGTTGGAATATACATTAACCACTTTAGAAAGCCATCAGAAGCAGTATAGCTACTAAAGGCAAACATATCCAGGCCCATACAGTCTCACTCCTACATTTAACCCTAAGAGAAAATTAATATATTTGCATCAATGTTACAAGAATATTCACAGGGGCCAGAGGGTTAGCTCAGTGGTTCTGGCGCCTGCCTCCCAAGTGCAAGGTCCTAAGTTGCGTGGAGACTCACGCCCACCAGCAATCAATACCACATACCACAGTGCCGGGCGTGGTGGCTCACACCTGTCATCCCAGCACTCGGGAGGCAGAGATAGGAGGATTGCTGAGTTCGAGGCTTGCCTGGGCTACATAGTGAGCACAGAGCCAGCCTGAACAACAAAGTGAGACCCTGTCTCAAAAAAAAAAAAAGAATATTCACAGTATCATTTTAATAATGTAGCCTTAAACTAAAAAACACGTGTCCACCCATGGTATAATAAATGTGGTATATTCCTACAATAGAACGTCACAGTACATGAAAAGAAGAAAATATTGCTTTGTGAAATAGCATGGAATAACTCTCACAGACATAATATTGAGTAAAAAAAAAGTCAGAACACACTGTATGCTATCACCTGTGTAAATTTTTTTTTTTTTTGAGACAGGGTCTCGCTTTGTAGTTCAGGCTGGCTATAAGCTCACTATGTAGCCCAGGCAAGCCTCGAACTCAGCAATCCTCCTGTCTCGGCCTCCCAAGTGCTGGGATTACAGGCGTGAGCCACCACACCTGGCAACCACCTGTGTGAATTTTGAGATCTAGAACGTAGGCTAGAATGTAGCTCAATGGTTCTGTGCCTGCTTGACAAGCACAAGGTCATGAATTAGAAGAAAAAAAGGAAAGGGAGAGAAAAAGAAAGGAAAGAAAAGAAAGAGAGAAAGAAAGAGAGAGAGAGAAAGGAAGGAAGGAAGGAAGAGAGAGAAGAAGAAGGAAGAAAGGAAGGAAGGAACTAAGAAACTAGCTGGGTAGGTCCTAGCTACTCTGGAAGTTGAGGTGGGAGAAGCACTTGTGTTGAAGAATCTCAGGCCTCTCAGAGGATTATAACAAGTCCCTATTTTGCAAAATGAGTGAATAAATAAATTTTTAAAAAGAAGATAAAAAATCACTGTTAGAATCAGCATAGTAATTACTTTTGATGATATGGGTTGAGTTATGTCTGTCAAAAGGATATATAGAAGTCCTAACTCTAATATCTGTGCATGTGACCTTATTTGGAAGTATAGTCTTTATAAGGTCAACTAGGATAAGGTCATCCTGAATTAGAGCAGGCCCTAATCCAATGACTGATATCCTTATAAGAAGAGAGGTTTTAGGCTGGATATAGTGGCATATACATGTAATTCAAGCACTCAGGAAGCTAAGGCAGGAAGATCACTGTGAATTGGAGATCAGCCTGGGCCATGTAGTGAATTCAGAGTCAGCCTGAGCTCCATAATGACACCCTGTCTCAAAAAAAGAAAGAAATTAGAACACAGAAATATATAGATGTAGGCAGTGACATTAGAGGCATATATTAGGGTATACAACTTTATACTAAAGATTACTGGTAACCACCAGAAGCTATGAGAGAGCCATAGCATAGATTTTTCTCCAGAACATCCATTAGGAACCACTTCCACTAGCACCTTGATTTTAGACTTCTAAACTTCTGATCTAAAATAATGATAATAATACAATAAACTTCTGATCTTTTTTTTTTTTTTTTTTTTTGCTTTTTTTTGAGACAGGGTCTTGCTTTGTAGTTCAGGCTGGCCCTGGGCTCACTATGGTGCCCAGGCAAACCGCTGCGAACCCAGCCATCCTCCTGTCTCTGCCTCCCAAGTGCTGTAAACTTCTGATCTTTGAAAGAATGCACTTCTGTTGTTTTAAGCTACACAGTTCATGATAAACTGCTAGGGCAGCCCTAGGAAACTAACACATTATGAACTGGGAGAGTTCAGGAAAGACACTCCTGGAGTACTAAAATGATTTGTACCTTGTATACTTTTTTTTTTTTTTGAGACAGGGTCTTGCTTTGCAGTTCAGGCTGGCCCTCAGCTCACTATTTAGCCCAGGCAAGCCTGGAACTCAGCAATCCTCCTGCCTCTGCCTCCCGAGTGCTGGGGTTACAGGCATGAGCCACCACGCCCGGCACTGTGGTATGCGGTATTGATGGCTGGTGGGCGTGAGTCATCACGTCCAGCATTGTATGGGGTCACCAGATCAAACTCAGGGCCTTGCGCTTGCAAGGCAGGTGCTGGAACCACTGAGTTAAATCTCCAGCCCCAATATCTTGTATACTTTTATGTGCACTTGATGTTATACCCAATTTTTAAAACTAAATAAGGGAAAAAATAAAATTCAGATCTCGATGGACATAAAAGATAATCTCTTTTAGCACACTTTCTTGCTTATTTCAGAGCTTTTGCTCTACATGGGGTAGAGCACTATTCTTTCTACTTTTGTACTGTTCATTTAAAAATGTTCACACTAGAAAGTTTTTTTTAAACCACATGGCCACAAATAAGAATGGAAAATTAACTTTTAGCCTTCCATTCTTCGCAAATAAGGAGCACACAGTAGAAGGGAATTGGATGGAAATCAACTGCTGAGACATCACATTACCCATACAAATGAAGCAAAGAAGAGATGAAACATGCACTAGAAAACCCCTGTCCTACAGCAGATTCTATCTTTTGGATAACTGAGGCATGTACAGCTGTGATATACAGTATTTCTTTCCCTTAGTGCTGAAGGTTATACTTTTCTGGGTTATTTTACAGCCCTAGAGTTGCATCGAGGTGTTTATTAACAGTACATGTTAGAGTCCTCCTGCTGGTAACCATTACAAGTCTGAATTAATACATAGGTTCATGTTAGTTTTCTCTGGTTAGCCCTCTTCACCAGCCTCCTCACTGAGAGATAAATACGTGGCTTCTATTAAAAATGTCAAGGGCAGGGCCGGAGGGTTAGCTCAGTGGTTCCGGCGCCTGCCTCGCAAGCGTAAGGACCTGAGTTC